>ML812632.1:0-16722 GCA_009831015.1 Picea engelmannii
TCTTGTGTAAAATATGTGCACCTGGTCAGGGGGAGTGCGTATTGAATATCTGGTGGATTTCTTCAATACTTATAGATGACAGGGGGAGTATGTTCTGCAACAAGATTTTTCGGTGGAAGAACGTTTCTTCTTTGACATTGATGTCAAAGGGGGAGAAAGGAGTCGAGTTTGAAATGTTTCTGTAACAGAGGAGAGTCTGAATGTCGAATGCAGGAGAGTCAAGTCTGAATGCAAGTGTTGCCATCAATGCCAAAGGGGGAGATTGTTGGCAAATTCAATGAACAAAATGCAGTGAATGTTTGTCATTGATGACAACAGTGAGGATGGCAGAATAAGAGATTTGAAGAGGATGGCAGAATAAGAAATTTGAATGTAAAGCTCAGGAGGAACAACATGGAAGAAGATGCCCACAAAAGCTCGAGATACAAAAGTTTGCTGAGAAGAAGGAAGATGGTGATCGTTGGATCCCATCCAAATTTCCCGAAAGGCTGACAACCGTCAGATCTGCAGAAGTTGTGAGGGAGATAAGCCATCGGAGATTCGGGGATCGAGATTTCAATATGCAAAGTTCACTCGATAACGAAAACCCCGAAATCGCGATATGCGATTTCGCGATTTAATCGCAACCGTTAAAAGCAAGCTTGAGATATGGCCGTTGATTTTGCTCATCGGAGAATCGGGAATCGGAGTTCCACGAGTCTCGTGAACAATGACAACGAAAACCTCAAAATCACGATATGCGATTTCGCGATTTGATCGCAGTCGTTAATTCAAGCAGGGATCTGGACCGTTCATTCATATGGACACGTGGAAGCCAGGAGGCCTCATCGAAGTTTCGGGGTTCGGGATTTCATAATGCAAAGAACACAATGCAACGAAAACCCCAATTTCGCGATATGCGAAATCCCGACTGAATCTGAACCGTCAGAGCAAGATGTGATCTAGACCATCGATCTAATTCACGACAGCAGTCCACGTCAGCTAGGGACACGTGGCACAACCAGGTAATGATAGGTATCGGGACTTTGATATGTCAAGAACACACTGCAACAGAAACTCCGAAATCGCGATATGTGATTTTGCGATGTAATCACAGTTGTTGGATTAAGAATGAGATATGGACCGTTGATCTCCGTCATCGGGAAATCGGGGATCGGGAATCCCGGAGGCATGTGTATAGTGACATCGAAAACGCCGAAACCCCGATGAGAGGTTTGACAGAGGTCATGTGTTGACGGTCTTATGGGGCCAAGGCCTATAGCCAGCAGGGCTAACGCGTGGAAAGGGGTGCATCGGTAATCAGGGATTGGAGAGGTGAGAAACTCTCGACATCAGGAAGTGCGAAACCCCGAAACCCCGACGAGAAGTATGGTGACAGTCACATGATAGACGGTCACATGGACCATTGTGTAGCCGGAAGGGGCTAAAGCTCGGGAAAGGAGCATATCGGGAATCGGAGAATCGGGGGTTCCGAGAACATGTGCATATCGACAGTGAGAATGTCGAATTCGCGATGAGTGAAATCCCGATGGGATCTGAACCATTGGATCAAGCATTGATCGAAGGGTTGTTGTTGCTCCTCACACATTAACGCTTCAGTTATGAATCCGTTAAGTGAAACGGACTCATGATGACGAATTGGTTAGCGTTTYAGTTGCCAAGACAGATGTCCTTGGATTTCCTATAGGAAGGGGAAGAGGAATCGTTAAGGAATTGTGTATAAAAGAAAATGAGGAAGACTGAATTGGGTTGGTGGTTTGGAATGAAAAAGAACGAAACAGTTAGAGAGGAGAAAGGAGAAGATGATGAGCATGAAATTTAATGGCAGGTAGAGCAGAAGAAGAGCTGAATGACAGAAGAATATGATGCAGAGCAAACCTGTTGAAGAAGAGAAAATTGCAGAACAGTGAACAAAAGACCAGATTCACAGAACCAAGAAAGACTGGTAGGGAATTGATTTATCTGTAAAGTTTGAATGTGTATTTAACCATTATTATTTGAGGGTGGTTGGCAGGTGCTCGGGAGGACTTTTGTCCTCAGAGGTTCAAGTGGGAGCTTGAACACAGGAAGTTGTAGCTTCCATCTGGTTGCAGCCAGAGAAACTAGGGTGGCAGGGTGGTGCTAGGGAGAACAGATGTTCTCTGTTATGCAGGTTGTAGCCTGTGTAACTGGAAGTTGGTGCTTCCATCCAGTTGGTGCTGGAATAATCAGGAAGTTGGTGCTTCCATCCAGTTGGTGCTGGAATAACGAGGGAGTTGGTGCTTCCTTCTAGTGGGTGCTAGAGAAAACAGAGAGTTGGTGCCCTCAACAAGTTGTAGCTTGTAAAACAGAGGTAGCAGCCTCACATTGAGTTGGTGCTCAATTTTAAATGATGTACAGAACTGCAAAAGACTGCCTATCATTTCGAAGAAGAAGAGGTTTTCTCCCTTTATGGGTTTCCTCGTGAAAATTTGTCTCTGTGTGTATTTTATGTGTGAATGATGATATTTACTCTTACTGTCCATATGTTGTATGTTGGTTGATGACACATGAAGAAATCTTAATAATTGTTTAAAAGGCATAAAATTGTTTAAGCTTATAAACAACTGATTCACCGCCCCCCTCTCAGTTGTTTTAGTATTTCTAACAGGTTCATTCGATCTGGAAAGACCTGAGTTACCTGGAGGAAAGAAACAAGCAGGTTAGATTATTGAAAAAACTTAAAGATTTAAAACTCCAAACGAAAATATGGATCAAAGATTTCATGAAGTCGGAGCTCTTTCTTTTAGAAAAGTTGGAATCTGTTATAGAACAACTCTTATTCTTTAATGTCGAGACTCCATTATCTGTGGAGGAAGAGCGTAGGCTAGGGACGCTTGAAACAAGCAAAAATTCAATTCTCCACGGGACTGAGGATATTTGGCATCTAAGAAGTAGAATGACTTGGATCGAGAGCGGTGACTCTAATTCAAAATTCTTTCATAAGGTTGCCAACTCCAATAGAAACATAAATCATGTTTGGGATATTTCAAAGCGTTAGTGGAGGAACTCTAAGTGACTAGAAGGTGATCATGGAGGAGGAAATAATTCATTTTAAACATTTTTATAAAGCGAGAGAGAGAAACAATCTAAATTATGTGGTTAAGGTGTCCATCGTGTACCCCAAAATGGTATCTGATGAGGAAGAAGATGATCTTTATTGGCCGGTTTCTTTGAAAGAATTAAAATGAGTGCTTGAAAATTGCAAGAAAGAAAGAAGTTTGTGTCCTGATGGATGGACCTCTGAATTTTTTCTCTTCTTTTTTGATCTTGTGGGGAATGATCTCTTGGAAATGGTGGAGGACTCAAGATTAAAAGGCCATCTTAGTGGAGGAATAAATGCAACCTTTCTAGCTCTCATCCCGAAAGCCAAAAAAACTACCTCCTTTGATGATTACCATCCCATTTCCCTATGTAGTCTGATTTATAAGGTTATATCCAAAATCCTGGCCACTAGGATTAAACCTTTTCTGGCGAAGTGTCTCTCCTCAGAGTAGTTGGGCTTTCTGGAAGGTAGGAGGATTCAGGATGCTATCGGTATGGCCCATGAAAGCCTCCATAGTATAAAAAAGAAAAACCAGAAATCTCTGGCTCTGAAGCTGGACCTGAAAAGATCCTACGATAACGTGGATTGGGAGTACCTCGGGTTAGTTCTTCTTACAGTTGGTTTCGGAGTCAAGCTTATTGATTGGATAATGTCCTGCGTAACAAGTGCAAGCTTCACATTCTTGATAAACGGGGAGGCTACGGATTTTTTCAATGTATGGCGGGGACTTCGTCAGGGTTGTCCGTTATCCCCGTATTTATTCATTCTGATTATGGAGGGGTTAAGTATTGTGATGAAAAACAGTAGAAATGACCACATTATATCAGGTATTAAAATAACTAAACTGTTATCAGTGGTCCATCTAATGTTTGTTGACGACGTTCTTATCTTGTCAAAATCCGATCTGGGGGAATGGATATTGATAGTTTACCTTCTCACTTTGTACTGTAGCACTTCAAGTCTCTACATAAATACTCAAAAATCTACGGTTCATTATTGGGGGCTCAAGGATGAAGAGTTGGTGTCCTACAAGGATTTCTTACCCTTTAATTTTTCAGATTTGAATATTGGATTCAAGTACCTTGGGTACTTACTCAAGACGAGGCCTTCTAAGTCGGCCGATTGGAGCTCGTTTGTAGAAAAATTCGAAAAAAAGATCAGTCAATTGTTTAACAAGTGGCTTTCGCTCGGTGGACACTATTTTTGGTTAAAGCAGTTTTGGAAACCCTTGCAATGTTATGGATGTCTTTGGCAGTGGTCCCAATTTCAATATTAAATAAAATTCATAGTTTATCCTTTGCTTTCCTGTGGAGTGGCCATAAGGAAAAACCGCACATCCATCTCTGCAGATGGGACATCCTAGCTCGGCCAAAATCCTATGGAGGATAGGGGCTCAAAAACCTCCCTCTATTCAACTCAATGCTCATTGCAAACACTTATTGAAGGGCTTTGAACCATGGGATCATATGGAATAATATTCCGGTTGGAAAGTACCTGGGAAACTCATCGATCTCTACCTGGCTGCAGAATGCCTCCAACAAATACCATAAGGCATCTAGCTTCTGGAACAGTTGGTTAAAAAATCTTTTTGTCATTTTACATTGGATCTGCTAGCTTCCTGGGGATGGGAACTCTATTTTTTTAGGAAGGGATTTGATTAGAGGTTTAGAAAACCAGGCTTTACTCTCCGATACCTTGCGTGCACACCTGTCTATCTTAAATATTTTCACTCTTGCACATGCAACAGTCAGAGATATTTCATCAGTTTTTCTAGACCAGTGGATCAGTGGAGGTTCTTTGGGGTTATTCGGGCATATTGAAACCGAATGGAGTACCTTCTCTCTAGATTTAAGAAACGTCGGCATCTCTCTTCATAACTCGGCCGATACTCTGGTCTGGGCAGGTGGGGATTCGACTGGTCTTACCTCAACAAAGGATATATATCTATCTCTTTTAAAGTCTCTCGATTTACAAATAGACCGTTTGTGGTTTAAACTTCTCTGGAAATGGTCAATTCAACTCAAACTTAAATTATTTGTTTGGCTGGCAGCAAAGGACAAAGTTCTCACTTGGGATTCTTTGCAGAGGAAAGGATGGCACGATCTAGGGATATGTAAGCTATGCAACAGAAGTTCTGAAAACATTGACCACCTCTTGATACATTGCTCCTTCACGCAATCGGTGTGGCATCACTTATCTACTCTTTTTAATTTAAATTTCCAGTGGACAACCAACTTAGTTTTCGAGTGTCTTAAAATTTGGTTGGAAGACAAATCGGCCCCAGCAAGCCTAGTAGAAACCACATGCTGGTATATCTGGATCGAGAGGAGTAAGGTCCAATTTGAGGAGCGCACCCCATCCTACCGATCTGTGGTGCATAAAATTACAAGTAATTTCACTTGGAAGCCAAAAATCCAAAAGTTTCTTCCAAATAGAGTATGTGACATTAATATGGAAGACAACTACACTCTTTCTTGTTTTGATGGAGCTGCGCTAGAAAACGGTGAGTGTTGCGGAGCAGGGGGTATTTTCAAGATGCATGTTTCAAGAATTACAAAATGGTTTCTTAACTATGGAGCTGGAACAAACACTAAGGTGGAGATTTTGGGGTTGTGGGTGGCGCTCCTTTTGGCTAAGCTCTGGTCGATAGATAAAATTAAAACTTTGGGTGACTCGAAAGTGATCATCGATTGGATAAAGTAGCAGGGACAACTCAACTCAGTGAATATTGAATGCTGGAAATTGAAAATTTTGGATCTGGCAAGTAATTTCAGTGATATTATCTTTCAACATATCTACAGGGATCATAATAAGGAGGTTGATCTTCTGTCCAAGAGGGCTCAAAAGGAAACGAAAGGTAGGCTATCAGTTTTCCATTGGGAAAATGAAGAAGAAAGCGCCCACTCCTTTATAAACATCTTTGAAGACTAAACTTAGAATAGTTTGAGTAGGGTCTTGTTTTAAAGAGCTTTTTTAGAGTTTGGACTTCTCTTGCTCTTCTCAGCTGCTCTTTTAAAGGTAAAATGTTTTGTAAAGTTCTGGATTTCAACATAGTACTTCTCTTGGTTTTGGGTTGTTTTTGGCCGTAAAGAAAAGTTATTTCATCTTCCTTTTGGTGTGGACCGAATTTGTAAATGAAATTATTCTAACATAATTTTGAGATATTTTTCTTTTGAAAAAAAAAAAAAAGAAAGAAAAATAAGCCACATGTGGTATTTTATTTGGGTACTTGGAAAAATAGTCTACTTTGTTATCGTATTGTTTATCATTTAACAAATCAAAAAAATGGAAAAGACACACTATCAATAATTGAATGCCCTTTCAACTTTTCATACATCACATCTTTTTCTATGATAGACAAAATGGAAAAGACAACATAGTGGATTTTATTATCATATTATTTATCATCATCTAACCAATCGACAAAAAGGAAAATACAAACTACCAATAATTGAATAAAAGACACACTACTAGTAATTAAATAAGCTTTTAACTTTTCATACTTAACATCTATTTTTATTGTCCTTAGATATCACACTATTCACCATCCAATAGACAAGATGAAAAGGACACTACCAATAGTTAAATAAGCTTTCAACTTTCTACACATGACATCTCTTTATATATTTGTCGTACTTGATGATGAAACCCATCTCTGTATATAGTTGTCATACTTGATGATGAAACCCATCTCTGTATATAGTTGTCATACTTGATGATGATGAAAACAAGATGATGAAACCCATCTCTGTATATAGTTGTCGTACTTGATTATAATGAAAACAAGATGATGAAACCCATCTCTGTATATAGTTGTTGTACTTGATGAATCATGGCTTTCATTTTAACTATTCATTTCAACCCACTTTGATATAGAATCTTCCACCTTTTATTTGTCCATGGACTATTTGTCCTAAAATGACAAATAAAAAAACAATCAACTACATGTAACATAACATATTTTGAACACGAACATACAAAGTGTGTCCATGGAATATTTGTCTTAAAGGAACCAAATAACAAAACATTCAACTACATGCAACATATTTTGAACACAAACATATGAAGTGTGGGAGAGGCAAAGAGGAAGTTGAAAAATATATTAATATTTAAAAAAGTTATTAATTGTGAGAGAAAATAGGATGAGATTATGAAGTTAAAGAAGAGATATTTCAATTTATATTTTAAAAAATATTTTCATATGAAAATGAAGTAATTATATATTAATGCTTTTTTTCATAATCTTTTATAGTAAAAATGGGGAAATAACAATGAAAATAACTAAAAACAATTAGTTTCTCATTAGAAGTAATTATTCAAGATACATACACAATTTATTAGAATATGGTAAATATGGTGTATAAGGATGAAACTTAGTAACTCTGATTAGATTCTCAAATAAATAGCTTTTATTTATGAAAAAGTTGAGGCTCTTCTATCGTTGGGTCATGTTATTTTTACTTTAAAATATAATGCATATGTTTTTGTTAAGATGTCACTTTAATATGTGGTACCCCTCATATTGACATGAGTGGAAAATGGTCTTATGAAGATTGGTGTGATGATTCTATCCTTCCAAATGTTGGGATATTGGTGGAGGTTGCTTCWGTGGTGCATATTTTTCTTCATCATGGTGATCACATAGTCACATTATAGTCACTTTCACTTTGTCTTTCATGGTTAGAACATGAGCATCCTCTAATGTTGTGATGTACTTACCTAATGTTCCATATGATTTCCATCATTTCACCTAGCCAAATTGTTATTCTCAAGCATTTTATCACATTTTCCTATGTAAAGTCCACTTCATACAAACATTTTCACCACTTTCCACCATTTTCCAGGGTGATTTTTGTATCACAACACATATTAACCTTTCACCTTAGTAAAATTCACTTTCATAGCCACATTCTATTTCACTCCATCTTGTAGGAGGTGCATGGTACGTTTTTCCTATAATTCTCTAATTTATAAACCTTATTAACCTCTCAAATCTCATATTTTCTACTATTTCTATTGTGAACACACCTAATTAGTTCAAGATATTTTGATTTTAATCCTAAACCTTTGAGTTCCCAAGTATTGGACTATTAGTACTTTGTTCATCTAATCCCTCATTAATTCCTTTTCCTTGAGTTTTACTTTCTAATTTGTCACTTCGGGTTGTAACTTAAATTCCATGTGGTACACAAGTGACTAGGCATTCCCCCTTAGGCACATATGTTGAAGAAAAACAAAAGGTAAAAATCCAATTTTTCCTAGCCTCAATTTAGGCTTGTTCACACATACTAAACCTCATTCATGCTTCATCCTTAACTTTTAGCACAAGGTTTGAGGAGTTAGTTGAATCTTGAGTTGGCTAGGGAAACTATTACCCATGCACCTTAGGGTTTTGACCCTCCACCTCATCAATCCATCTCATCCACCTTATCCATTCATATACACATCCCTAGGTGGTGCGCTCTACTATGAGGACATATCCAGTTCTTGCATAACCTTGTCCATACCTTGAACACATGTGAAGTGACTAGTGATGGTTTGACTTGGTCAAAGCACACCTATTTGCACACATTTTGAGATCTCATGGATTTCATGAAAATCCATTTTCACAAGTGTCAAGGGTGCCCCTTCTAGGGTGAAAACTTCAAGCTTGACATGGTCATTGTGGAAACAAATGCATATTTTCCAAGGGCACACTCCTTATCCCTCTTTAAGGACACATGCATGATGAGTATTTTATTATGAAGGAAGTTGTTAAGTGGACATGAGGCACTCCTTCTTAGGGCCCACTATTGGAAGAAATATTTTATTCATTAGAGATAAGTGAAAGTGGAATAAAGAAAAAGAAACAAGGGTGCACTAATTCATGAAGGAATTTAATATTATTTTTTGGTCAAAATATTTCTAGAAGAGGCACTCAAGTAATATTATTATTTGGACGTGGTTATTTCTAGGACAATGCCCTCATCGTGGAGCTTTACACTTGGCATTCATGAACACCTTGTGAAAATTCTCCCTACCTATTTGACCAAGACTTTTATTAATAGTTTGGAGCACTACAAGGAAAACACTTTGCGACAGAGGTTTTTAGTGTTACAATATTTGGAAAAAAATTCAAAAAAATCTCGGTTATAACCTCGACTATTCATAGCGGAGGTGTTAGCGGATGTTACCTATAACCAACTTTTTTTGGGTTAGTGAAGGTTTTAGTGAAGTTTTGTTTTTCTGTTTATTATATTGGTAAAACACATTAGTGTGGTATTAAGTATCATGGATTGGTGCATAGGCAAAAATACAAGGAACTAGCACTCTTATAATTAGTGCACACCAGTTCCTCCTTTTATGTTGTATGGAACATCGATACTTTATTTGTTTATGTATGCATAGGAGCGTATTGGTTTTTATATGCATCATCAATGCTCATACAATTTGTATACACGAGGATATATATTTTTTTTAGGGCACATTGGTGCTCATTTAATTTGTACGCACTAGTGCTTGTATTACCATGCACATCAGAGGATAGTGAAATTTTGAATATTTGATACGAGATGTCAGTGCCATTATTTGTTACTAAGCATAGATATGTATATTATATGTAAATCCACGGTGCATATATTATATGTAAAGCAACGATGTGTATTGTAATCATGTGCATCGTAATATTTTGAAATGATAAAATAATTGTAGATTGTGTCGTTTAAAGTAATGACATTTTTTCACAATTTTTAGCACTGGTGTTTCAATGTAACTAATTGGAACTGGTGCATATAACTCATAGAAATGCATTGTTTTCTATATTATGACACACATCGTTTAGTGAGTTCAAAAGAATACAATTCACCAATATGCATATATTTTAATTAATTGTTGTTTTACAAATTTTCAATTAATCATCTCAAAATCAAATTATTTTTATATAATATTCATTTTTACTTTTTTGTTATTTTGTTTGGATATAATGATTGGATTAATGAATTATCCAACGTATTACAACTATGTTATTTGTAACAATGTAAATCATCTGGATATATTACCTAATTAGCAACGCAACATTTTACAACATTCGACATTGCAATAAAATAAGAAACACATTTTATTATATATGAATAAGAGATTCATCGTCATACAAAATGGGACATCGTAAATGTTCACAATAATAAAAATGCAACCAATATGTAATTTCTAGATACTTTTTGGTCACATGCCCTCAAGCAATTGGGACAATATGTTGAATAGGTTAAACACAATCCATGATTTTCACAGTCAAATATTCTAAAACATACAACTTGTAGTAACATTCACTAAAAGTTGGTGATATTGTATTTTGTTTATTTAACCAAATATTTTCTTGATTGGCTTGTTTTTAATGTTTCACATCTTCGTGTTCCATCTATAGACATAGAAATAAAGTGTAATACGCGCACACACACACACACACAATGACATAAATCAAAAGACATACCATAACAATGAGTTCTTCATAAACACTACACATTCTTTTGAAGCCATGTTGCATGTCGTCTCTCAAACTCTCTTCTATTGGCTACACTCCATACATTGTTTCTTGCGTGTTTCATATAATTAATATAAAGATTTATTGTTATTTGATTAATTTTAAAACAAGGGAAGTTGATTTATTCATCGGTTCTCGTGTCTTATGTGTTGAATGGGTTCCATTTTTTTTCCTTTTTCCAACAAAACAATTGAAAATTAGTATTTAATGCAATAATTAAATTTGATGTAGATAAAAAATAAATGAATGATTACATATCTCCTTGTACACTTTTTTGGACATCCACGCAGGCATGTCTTGATTTTCCCCTCATTTGTCCCTTGGAATTTTCATAATCTTTTTGGAAAAAAAGACATGACCATTTTTTTTAAATCAACATTAAAATAAATATAGCAAAAAAATTTAATTTGGTAATTTTTGGAACATATTATAGAAAAAGGTTTTGTAATAATACTTTTTAAATCATGCTTTTTTGTTATTGTAAGTTTTTTCTATTGCAAGTCTCATGGGTCTCATTGACCATTGCTCCCAAAATGCTTCATGTAGTTTATGTATGACCTCATTCTTGGAGTCATTGGATTGATTTGTGTATTGTAAGTTGAAAGTACACCTATACGTTCTTTACACTAAATCCCTCAGAGTTCTGTAAAACAATTTCACCCTCTCATTAACTTTTAGCACTACTCCAGATGAACTAAGGACCAAGACATGATAATTTACATCCATCATGATTTTTATCTTCTTATAACAAAATCCAGTTCCTTCACTATCACTCCCTACACACCATTAAAAAAATGTGAAATAGAGTGTTTAAAACATGTTGGCAATTAAGAAAATTACTTATAGTAAAAAATTAAAGAAGAAATTCATGCTGATTACCTTTTGATATACATAGTCGGGCTCTCTTTGAAACATTTCCATAAAGCATTTACACTCTTTTAGATTCATATTGTGAACAATCTTATCAAGTTTTTTCAATTTTTTTTCTCTACATGACATGCCCTAACTAATACAAATCATTAATTTAAACCTACATATAATTAAAATACATTAATTTTTTAATAAAACTTAAAGAACTTACCTTGGGGTGAGTGAATGAAGCTTATGGAAAAAAGTGGCAATGGGGTGAGCACAAACGCGTTCATGCAGGAATGCATGGATGTTTCTCGGAACATACATGCATTCTTGATGTGACTTGCTTGACAAACCCTGAACCTCCACGCATCATGCCACATAGGCTCATAAACAAGAACCCATGTGCATTCCTAGGAATGTATGTACATTTCCAGGAACATGTGTGCATTTCGAAGAGGAATGCACATGCATTCCCGTCGGACCCAATAAAAGGTTCTGCGACAGGATTTTTTGTCGTATTGACCACCACACCTCACATTTTAGGACATATTGATTGAATTCAAGGGACTGATTTTGCACAACAGGTGTCCACAAAATTGAACACCATCTGAGAGGCAAGACAAATATTTATTTTCATTTATTTTCTAGTTTTTTTAATTTCTTAAACTATTTAATTGCATGTTTTTTTATAATTTTTTAAGTTAATTAAAAAAACCAACCTAATTTATATAAACTCCCTTATTAGATTGCAGAAGAATAATTAAGATGGAACTTGCACCCAACTAAAATCCAAAATAACCATGCAAAGGCACAAAAAACCCCAACCCACAACCAATAAACATAAACATAGAAATTGATGAAGGGTTGATGTCTTTGAGATCAATTGCATGTGACTTAAGGAATACAAGAGATCCTAGTCAATTCTCATTGTCCACTTCATTAGAAACCATTGTATCATCCATTACAGTTCCTAAGGGAAATTAACGAGTATTTGTGAATACAGGGCTAGCATGTTTGACTATTATAGGACTGCCATTGATAAAAACCAAATCAGAGACTTGAACATTACAAAACAAGATTTGATGTCACGATTTATTAATCCTAGAATTGTACTACGACCACCTATCAACAAGGGAAATATTTGTATTTATTGGTGCATCCAAGAATAATTTAAGGATAATTGGATGGATAGATGGTTCATGGTGTTTGACAAAGCTCCCTACAATAACAGGGAGGTGCCTCCATATTTCTTGAGCAAATTATGGGCATAGTTTAATTTGGGTCACCATGTCAACTACGTTGACATTAGTGAGTTCAAGGGGTGGTTATTGGGTCCTCATAGGATGGAGATAATGCTAGGCGTGACCCTATTCTATGTCCTTGTCCTCCTAGGTGTATTCCTAACCCCTCCACTCAACATCCTCCCATTGTAGAAAGCATCCAATAGACACAGTTATCTATATCAGCGTTGACTTCGAGCTTGGTGCAACATGGGAGTTTTGTAGCACTATCTTGGTAAGAGGTTCCTATTGGTGACGTTGGCAAAGGGGATGGACCTTCAACCCCTACAACATAGTGCGACCGGGTGAGGGAACATGGACAGAGTGGTTATTCATGTGAGCCTCATAGATGCTCAAATTGTGAGAAGACTTGTAATGGGTCGATGGAGGCCAGTGGACATCAAATTTTCATGGAGGAGGTTAGTGTCTTAACCATATCTATGTTATTCATGACTATATATATGTATATGTATGTGTGTGTGTTTGTGTAGTTTTTTATGTATTTATTTCCATATCTTATTGTATGATGTTTTGCAGTTTTTATGCCCCTATAACGTACACTCTATGCTAGTATATGCATCTTTGTCAGTTTCACCATTGAAGCAATAATAGAAGTAATTTCTTCATTCGGTGTACTACATACAAAGGTATATGTCACATTTGATAAATTCACCATAGTGATTTGTTTATTTCCTCGCATCCTCAACTATAATGTTCTTGTGTTTCTACATGTATTGGTACCATATGGTAACGATCCATGTCCACTAGCGATGGACAAGTAACCACCTTCACAGGTATAATGTGTTGAGTTAAATCTTGTTTAAATGTCAAATCTATTATATTTTTTTGGTTGAATTTTACCTTTTGTTACTAATAAAAATATTATAAATATGTATGCAGGTTTCTTCATCCATTGTTGGATCACTTATACCACCACAGTTTCATTCACCACCACTACCTACACTCCACCCATTATTTTCCCCGAGCTACGGGGTTAGTCTAGTCCTTAGCCACCCTATCTTAGATTTTTGGATACATCTTTCCATCCCAAGGGTTTTACCATCCCTTGTACAACTCATGGGGGTTTATCATCACTCACCCTACCATATTTCATATCCCATCCATCAACAGTTATTGCACTCATAGGACACCCACCGCCACCACCTTTTCCATTTGTGCCATCCATTGAGGTTTTCGCGGTAGATGTTTCCTTAGAGCATGTTGTACACCTAACCACTCCATCTTCCAACGAATCTGTTTTGTTTCCCCAGTTATTCACAGTGAGATAGTTTGTTGATGATCAATTTGCATGTATCATGAATGGAATTGATTTTATGCATTTTTTTTTTAATTTCATGATTTGATCCTTGCAATTAATGAATGGTGGCATCACTAAGAGATTAGGGTCATAGAGGAGGGTAACACCCTCGCAAGTGTCAGTAACATCTATGGTGAGTTGTCTTATGTTGAATTACAAAGTATCATTTTGTAAGTCTGTTAAATCATTGTGAAAACCAACTTACATGAATTTAATTTATTTGTCCAGCCTCTAGAGCGATGAACCATGCCCAGGCACAAAACCACTTGAGGTGCTTCTTCGAGTAAGAGAAGAAAGATTAATTTCCAATATGCTCATCATAGTTGTGAGGGTGGAAATGGTCAATGAGTGACCAATTTGTTCCATTTTGTATGTAGGTCACCATATGACACTTTTCCATGTTAGGGAACTTGCCACCATTTTGTATATCACTATAAGCACAACACCTTCTTGCCAAGGTTTTTATGGAACCTCCTTGAAAAACTCTTCCCTTAACTATTTATAGTGGAGGTTGTTAGCGAAGGAGGGTGGTCGGAGGATTTTTGGAGTTTTTTATTTTTTTTTCAGTTTTCCTTTATGGTACATACACATAGAAACAAACCTAAAGCATAGAAAAATGGGGATTTAATGTTCAAACACACCATCATTGTTCATAGCGGAAGTTTCTTGGTCCACCTTTAAGGTATATATGCACTGACAATTTCATGAGCAATGTATCATTGGTGTGTCTAGGTTCCAATAACACCGCCATAACTTATAATAAAATTATATGCACCAAATAAATCACCCCAGTGTCGTTGAAAAATACGCACCAATATGTTCATGAACAATACAACACCGGCGCGTCCATGTTTTAGTAACACCGACGTACTTTATAACAAAATTACATGCATCAAATAAATCACACCGACATTGTTGAGCAACACATCTCAATGCACCTCACTTTTGAAAGACACATTTTTTTAGGGTAAATAAATAAAATTATCAAACCAATTTTCATGGTTACAATTCATCCTGTGCTTCCAAACACTCAAACAAGCACCGATGCTCACCTTTCTTCATAATACTCCATGTTTTCGGTGTTGTACACTGACTAGGATATCTCCATTGGTGGATCCATACATTTCCAAATTTTGAAAATTACCATGAATTTTCATTTCCTCTCAAAGGTGAAACCATACCTCCTCAGGACAGAAGAGACTATGTAAATTATTTGTTACCCTCCTCTTTTCATTTTTATCTAATCAAAATTACAAGTTATCCTGAAATTTCACATTTCACATTTCCTCCAAGTGGTGCGTACTGTGTTAAATAAACAATGAACACCACTTATGGTGCATATTGTGTTAAATACACAGTGAACATTGTTTTTTTGTGCGTACATATATGTCTTTACTGATGACGTTCAATCTAGCGCATTGTGATAAATTACTAAAAAACAAAGCGGTGCATCCTTTGGAACACCTTGACACTAGCGGAAAATGGGCTTATACCCATACCAAACCATTACAATTCATTAACAAAAATGCTAGCTCAATAATATATAAACCTTTACCTAGCGGTGCACCAAGTTTAACTAACCACGTCGGGGCATTCTGGACAATTAACCCCCCAACACGTCAATGTTAAAATGCACCGTCATACTTTATAAAAATTACTCGCATTGAAAAAATGGTGCCAATGTCTTTTAACATTACGCACCAACACACTTCACTTCACTAATGACACCACTAACATAATGATTTATAAAATTTAACATAGTGGTGCAACCATTGTAATCCAATGCACCGGTATTTTATACAAAAATGCACTGGGACATATATTTCCTGAATTTCCATAGAGAGGTGTCTCATTGGATGCCTCATTCCTAGTGCTCTCTCATTTACAATGTACCAAGGAACAAAATTATGATGGTCCACTATGATGGTGGTACCAGTGTGTTAATAGTAACACCTCGCACCGGTTCGTCGTCTCATTTAAATGGGCACCCTCTCATCGATGTTGTTGACAGTAGAACACATCGCTAAACGAAACACTAGTTCTTCAATAGCATGGTAGCACCAATGCGCTTACATTAACACATCACACCGTGTAAGTTCATATACAACAATTTCACTAGTCGATGTAGATGGATTACTAGTGTGTTATAATACAAACGCATCAGTATCAATGCATACAAAGGTCAAATGGAGCCTTGGTGCGGTTAAGTAAGTTTTACGTAGAAAAATAGTTTAAAAATTATCATTCCAATGTGCATTTTAGAACATGCCCATTAAGGGTGTGCCATGAAAAGACAACACACTGGTTAAAAGAATTAGGTGCATGAAATAAAATAGAGTCTTTTTATTTAATATAACTCACTGCACCACGTGGTTTCACACCAACCCTAATATGGTGCACTATATATCACAACGTATCACTATATGTATATTGATGCTAGACTAACAATCATGCACTTGTGCACTATATTTAATAGATTTATAATTGGTTCCTTATGTATGATAAGGAGCACTAGACGCACTTCATATGGATTTGTTAATAGCACGACCTACTTTTTCACTTTGTTTTTGCAAACATAAACTATTTTCAGTTTTTGATAAATACAAATTAGTTATATATGTTTGTTTTTTATATTTTAAATTCATTTTATCTATATATATGTGCCTAAAAATGATTTTATGTGAATCAT
>ML812632.1:50755-62548 GCA_009831015.1 Picea engelmannii
TTATGAGTACATTTGTTAGCAAAATGACCAATACCATCACAATTAAAACAAATTAAAGGAAGCTTACCTCTGTACCTACCGTTGGTTCCCTTGTTCAGTCTTTTGACAAAGTTGGCCACTTCTTCATCATCTTCCGAGACGTCGCTACTGCTGCTATATTCTTCTTGTTCCTTTTTCTTTTGATTTGATCTTTTGGATGCTTTGAAGGCTGCTTCTTTTACATCTGGATTTTCTTGTTCAGTTCTCATCTCATATGCTGTGAAGATTCCATGCAGTTCGTCCATGCTTATTGAGTTTAGATCCGATTTTTCTTCTAGTGCTGATATCTTAGGGTTGAATCTCATAGGAAGAGATCTTAGTACCTTTTGAACAATTACAGATTCTTCAATTTCTTCTCCCAATCCTATGATTGCATTCACTGTTTCATTGACTCATAAGAAGTAGGCTACGATATCTTCATCTTCCTTCATTTTTAGTTGTTCGAACCGATCTCTATAAGTTTGAAGTTTTGTTGTTTTGACTTCTGAATCTCCTTCATAAATATTTCGAAGCTTGTCCCAAATCTCTTTAGCGGATTTACAATGTGCAACTTTGGTGAATACTGTATCACTGAGACCATTCAAAAGTGCATTTATGGCTTTGGAATTATTCTCACTGAGTTTCATTGCTTTGTCACTTGTTGGTGGAATTGCTGGTACAATGTATCCATCTACAATTGATTTCCAAACTTGAAATCCCTGTGCCTGTATATATGTCTTCATCCTTATGTTCCAAAAATCATACTTCTTTCCATCAAACTGTGGTATTCCATTTTTATAAGATTTGGTACTCTCCATGATCTACCTTTCAGTGGTTAAAATTATTTCTGAAGGAACCTGCTTTGATACCAATTGTTGGATTACTGAGAGGGGGGGGGTGAATCAATAATAACGTAATTATAATCCTTTTCCTTCAAATGCTATATCAATGTAGAATTATTATCCAATAATGAGCAGTAATAAATAAACAATCACACACATACACAGTACACCAGTGTTTTACATGGAAACCCAAATCGGGGGAAAACCACGAAATGCTTTTTCTTATATGTCTTGAAGAATTACATTCATTGGAAGAACCAACTTCCTTTGTTTTCTCGCTGCAACTAGAAGGAGGCTCCAACCCCTTAGTTTCTCACACTACAACCTGAGGGAAGCCTATTTTGGATCCTCCTGTTGCTGGGTTTATATCTTATAGAGCATGTACGAATTCCTCATTCCATACCTCGCGACATTTTTTATCACAGGTTCTCGGGCGGACAGGCTCAAAATTGGGCCTCCATTGTTGCGTGTGTTGCAAATAGCACCTACAATTCCATGATATACAAATTGACAAGCGGACCTGCGGACTGGCTGACTCAACATTGCATTTCTATTGTTCTGTGTCCTCCAAACAACGCTTCCAGTTCCGCGATATACAAATTCCCACATGGAATGCAGGGCTGGAGGGGTTGGGATTGCCATTGTTTATCGAGGCTAATCCCTGTGAAGTATCTAACAAAATATAAAAAAAAAAATTCGATACTAAATTAGCTCTTACTAGTGAGAACTGGACACAGGTACGAAACAGGTGGCATCGCACCCTGCGCAATATACAAATTGACTGTTGGGTTTGGACATCGTCTGCTCTTCAGTGTTACAAATTATGCATTCAAATGTTCGGAATGATACAATTTGAACGTCGGGGACTTGCCTCTTCTGCAGACACATTCTTAGCCTATTTTGGATCCTCCTGTTGGTGGGTTCACTAAATGTGCAACTCTTGGATACTGTTTCAGGTTGGCATCAAGCTTTGTTGTACCACAGTTCAAAAATGTTTCAAAGTATTTGTCACTACCTTAGCTGGAATCCGGCCCTCTGAAATATAAAAATCGACTACCAGGTTCACATATTCTACTCAAAAATTCCGTGATCTACAATTCCATCGTCGACTCCTTTGTCATTGTTTTGTTTTCTTCTTCCCTATATTATGGCTCTTTGGTTATATACTTGGTTTCCTTTCTATAATCGCGGGTTCTAGCTTGGCAGGATGACTTCTTTGTCTCCATCTATATACACCAGGAATCCGATCGACCGCTATTTCTTTCCATACTTAGCCAATTTTATGGCCGTGGTTGTTGGGTTGGCAATCTGCAATTCGACCGCGGGCTCCTCAAACTCACAAGCTTCACTGTTCCACAGTTCACAAATATGCTTGCTATTATACATTGGTTATGATCTTACTAATGACTCTTACAAGTGCGACTGCACACAGCAATATGAAACGGGTTCATGAAATATCTAATTCTTAGTCAGTGTTTCAGGTTCGTGCATTCGAACTCTGCCACTTCTTATTCCGTGATATACATATTGCACTCAAAATTTATGTGATTTACAATTCCACCGTGGAGTCGTTGGTCCTTTTTCCCTTTTCTTCTTCCCTTGTATTATCGCTTTGTCATTATATACTTAGTCGCCTATCTATAAACGCGAGTTCCAACCTTGGCTAATTGAGTTATCTTTATTTCCATCTATATAATCACACGACGAATCTGACTGACTGCTATTTCTCTCCATACTTGGCCAATTTTATGGCCACGGTTGGCGGGTTTGCGGTTTCAAACTCTTCTTCTTGTTGCATCATGTACATTTTTCACTCAAAACTTTCATGATCTACAATTCCATTGCAGGCTCGTTGAACTCACAACCTTCACTCTACCACTGCTCACAAATGTTTCAATGTATCTCTCGCTACCTTCCATCCCCACTAACTTAATGTCCTTCCGGCTGTCTTACCATACCCTCTTCATTGTTACGTGTATTGCACTCAAAATGTTTCAAGACATACAATTTGACCCTCGCCCCCTTACCTTCAACGATTGTACCTTGCAACCCTATTTTGTAGTATTTTTTTCCCTTGCCTGCGACCTCCGTCCTTTCTTACTATGCAATTAGAAACCTTTCATGGTAACAGTCGACCATGCAGGAACTGTCAACATTGTCATTAATGGGAAAAAATCTCGAGGAGATATCCCATTATTATGCATTAAACCAAGATGTGCAGGGAGTTATTTTGTCCCTTCTGATTGTTCATCTCGAACACGCATCGTCGTGTTGGCCCTCTCAAGAAATATACAATGCTTAATCACTCATTGCAATATCCACCGTATTCGCATTTCTATGTATGCAATTAGTACTTCTTAAAGTTTAACAACGCATCATCCAACAGCTGTCCAAATTGTCATTAATCAACAAAAGTCTCGAGGACATATCCCCTTCACATGCTTTCGACCAAAATTTGACCAGGGTTATATTATCCCTTCCAAATTTTCATTTCATTCATCATCTGGAACAAATAAACGTTCTTGTAGACTTATGGCAGCAAGTCGAGAGCATTTTTTTGGAGATACAATAAATATGCTCGCACAAGAGGACTAGACCATCCACTGGTCCAGGGCATAATTTTACTATTCATCCCATTCCGCCCAGAATGAAGTGATTTGGACCTATGGAATCGCTCGTGCAGGCTGTGTCCCTAAGGTTTTTTATTGTAATAAGTTGGTCTCTTGGTGCGTCAAAAAATATATTCCAGGAAAAATAATTATTCCACTGCGCGACCACTCTCCTGTTCCTTTGTCACCTCAGGTCTTCGACGAGATGTTAAAATTGTCGAAACCAACATTGCCGTTCATAGGACAAGACTGCAAGCAGTTTACAGAAAAAAATCATAATGAGTTGGACATCTTAATAGACTTCCTCGAAGACCCGACAATAGTTCCTGAAGATATCACAAGGCTGCAGGTAAGTTCCTTTAGAAATTCATTTCGGGAAATTGCTTGGTTGTTTACAAGAATAATGGGACAAGCATCCTCAACAAGCATTTCCAATATAATTATTTGTATTTGTATTTCACAGTCAAGGAACAATACATTTTTTATTGGGGGAACTAATTTCCATTGAGCTTTGTTCCTAGTTGTCACGATTCAAAGAATCGAATAAATGTTATATGTCATCGTACTTGATTTTCACAATTGTGTATTGTTGTCCATTTCCAAAACTTTCTCTTTAAAATAAAATAAGTTGTGGATTCGACCCAATAACATTTTGGCACGAGGGCCCATGGAGGCACAAGGCCTTCCATTGTTTTTATGAATTTTTTAATGGCTTTGTCTCAGTTTTAAAAGATTTACTATTAGGCAAGGATGCTCCGCAGATGTCTGGCCAGGCAACCAAGTTTTTGAAAAGAAAGGAAATAGTTGAGCAAGAGGAAAATCACAGTGTCCTCATGGTATTTGGCTCTAAGGAAAATCCTGCCTTCCTTCCATGGCACATCACAGACAAGATGTTTGTTGTAGAAATAGCAAGGAAATACAACCACTGGTTGCATTTTTTCCATGACAAGAAAAAAAAATAGTTCATTCCTCTTCCCTGGAAAGTCAGAGAATTTGTGTATAGAAACATCAACAAGATTGACGAGTTAGCCACCCATTTCAAGAAATTGAACCTAACATACGCTGAAAGGATAAAAGGGTTCGACCCAAATGGCATTTTTTTAGAACATTTATTGGGTGTTTTCGTTAACACCTCTTTTATCCATAGACACCTGACCCAAGACAGGGATAGTGTTGACAACAATTCTTCTTATGTCGATTGCGACACACAAACATTGCAAAGCACTAGTGAAGTGTGAAGAAAACATGGAAAAGTATCTGGTGAGAAGAGTACCCAGTCCCGCGCTAGCACTCCCAAAATCATGACATCATGGAGCATCGCTTCGACAGTCCACCCCAGTAAGAAAGAAACCCATAAATATTTGAATGGAGGAGGAGATAAGAACCCTCATCACATAAATATTGATAATTCTCACAAAATTCCACTGACGAAGAACAGAAAAAACAATGCAGGGCAAGCGGAGGAACCCGAAATTGAAAGTGGAAAAATGCAACTTGAAATTGAAGAACAACACATGCAGAAAATTTGGTCATCCGCGGTAGAAATATTTGACACTGAATTTTTTGACATAGATGAATCCTTCGTAATCCAGAGCACTATTTTTGACAGCGAATCTAAAAGCATGGTCAATGAAAAGAGATATGTAACAAATAAGAAAGGCAAATCTCACATAGAGATTGACTTTAGCAAAATGTCGTCATCTTGAATCTTCTCATTTCACCAGGTAACCGGTGACATTCTTCGTGATTCCATTGGACGAATGGAAACGGATCATGCCAATTTGAAACAACGCCTCAACAAATTTGAGCAGGCTTTCATTGCAACCCCAAAATTTGCCAGTCCTTTGGAAAAAATTATGCCTGCTACCACTGCAGCGAATATGAAAGTATCCTCTACCCTCCTTGCATTCTCTAGAGCCCTTGTAGAGAATAACATCAACAAAAGAATGAATCTAGTTACTGAATCCTGGGAAACATCGTAAAATTTAGTTTCCTTCAGAAATAAGGCCAATGATTTGCTGCAACATTTGGAGGTGGATTTAAAAAACTGAACAAATTTTCTGGGAGAAGGTACTGGTGCCTTTTTCCAACTATGTCATCAACACATTGGAACTTAAAATAAGATAGGAGAAACTCCCTTCCTCGAAGCACACCAAAAGATTAAAAGAATGCTGGCAAAAGAAAGTTGACAACCTGAAGCTCATTGTCAAATCATGTAAACAAGTCATATCAGAAAAGGAAGATTTATTCACAAGCCTGCTATAGATGGACTTAGCCGGAACTACCAACAAGGTTCAAGATCCTAACTTAATTCTCAAATACTTGTCGGTCACCAAAGAAGCCTTCTAGGAACAAGTTGATATTTTAAAGGGGTTGTCTTTCAAAAAGTTTTACGGCATACTTGAACATCATCTAGATGAGCATGATCATTGAGTACTGGACTATGCCTCACACAATGAAGAAATTGAACAGAGTCTGCATAGTATTTCAATGGATATAAGGAAATTAGAAAATGACCTTTACAACATGGAAATCTGGGATGAAATCAACACAGCCCCCATGAAAAGCTACATTGAAGAATGGTTCCAACAGAGAATGGACGACCTCATCCAGGAAGGGAAACAACCAGTCAATAGGACTCCACTGCCTATCGACGACAGCAAAAAAAACACATCGGCTTCATAGTAAGTCTATGCTGCCATCTTGTTTTGTTTATCAATACAGTTTAAGTCTATGCTCTCATATTCTTTTCTTTATCAATCCACTTATGTCCTCTTTAAATAAAAAACTGTAACCAAAGACTCATAACTTCCAATTTCTTCTTTTCAGGTCTTCCTCTCTACCGTCATGCACTTCTTCTTTCGACGTTATGAATTCTTGTACTTTTTTATTTTTATGGTCTGCGGGAGCCCCAATCCGGGTCTATATGAAAAACACATTTACATTTCCATAAACATGTAACAGACATTATTAATTTTTTATAAATTCCAAAGAAAATTGATTCGTCAATGCTCTTATTGTATACTAAATTTTAGGTTTCCAGGAACCTTTCTTGTTTGTTCCAAAGAAAACTTATTCGGATATGCTACATTTCTTGTCTTCTATTCTATGGTAATTTTTTGGTCTTCAACGACGTTGATGTTTTCAATGTTGATGTAATTTCCAAAGATATGTAACAGACATTATTATTTTTATATAAATTCCAAAGAAAACTGATTCGTCAACGCCCTTATTGTATACTAAATTTTGGGTTTCCAGGAACCTTTCTTGTTTTTTCCAAAGAAAACTAATTCGGATATGCTACATTGCTTGTCTTGTATTCTATGCTAATTTTTTGGTCTTCAACGACGTGGATGTTTTAAATGTTGATGTAATTTCCCGAGATATGTAACATACATTATTTATTTTATAATAAGTTTGTATAGTTGACAAGCTTGCTTGTCAGTTTGTATATCGTGGAACTCTTAATGCTATTTGTAGGTCATGGAACAACAGAGGCCCATTTTTGAAACTTCCATCCCGAGAACCCGTGATCCAAAAACTGCCTAAGTATGGAATGAGCACTCCGTACATGGTCTATAAAATGTGTGCAAATAAAACTAATTCAACAATGCTATATCTTTTTTGTCCAAGAAAATCCTTAGTTCTAAAGCAAACTAATTCAGTGTAATAGATGTTATTACTATTCTATTATATAACAAACATTATTAATTTATGGTAAATTTTTATACTCCGCAACTCCACCTGTCATTTTGTATATTGCTGAACTGTCGGTGTTATTTGTAGGGCATGGAACATTAGAGGCCCAATTTTGACCCCACCAGCCCGAGAACCTATGATCCAAAAACTGGCCAAGTATGCAATGAGGGCTCCATGCATCTTCTATAAAATCTCATCCCCATACTATATAAAAGTAAAAATTTTGTATCTATAAAACTAAATATCTACTTTATACAACTACATATTTCATATGTATAATTTATTTATTTCTAATGAATTTATATAGTCCGCAACTCCACTCCTCGATTTCTCTATCACAGAGAACACCAGAGGCTCAATTTATGTATCAAAAAACTATCGGTGCTATTTGTAGGGCACATAACATCAGACACCCAATTTTTAGCCCGCCAGCCAGAAAACCTGATATCCATTATAAAATTACATATTTCATATGTATAAAACTAGATATCTACTTTTTAAATTACATTTTTTAAATTTCTATACTACGCAACTCCACCTGTCATTTTGTATATCGTAGAAATGTCGATGCTATTTTTAGGGTGTGGAACATTGAAGGCCCAATTTTGACCCTGCCAGCCTGAGAACCCGCGATCGAAAAACTGGCCAACTATGCAATGAGGGCTCTGTGCATGCTCTATAAAATCTCATCCCCATACTTTATAAAAGTACAAATTTCGTATCTATAAAACTAAATATCTACTTTATACAACTACATATTTCGTATGTATAATTTATTTATTTCTGATGAATTTCTATAGTCCACAACTCCACTCCTCGATTTATATATCGCAGAGAACATCAAAGGCCTAGTTTCGATATCGCAGAACTGTCGGTGATATTTGTAGGGAACAGAACATCAAACGCTCAATTTTTAGCCCGCCAGCCGAACAACCCACGATCCATTATAAAAGTACATATTCCGTATGTATAAAACTAGATATCTACTTTATAAATTACATTTTTGGTATGTATAGTTTATAAATTACTACTTCAGTAATGCTATATATTTTGTGTCCAACAACCTTTCAAATGTTGATAATTTTTTATATTTTTGAGGAAGAACTAATTCGGGAATACTATGTTCTGCATGCAAACCACATGTATTTCAACTTTCTAGCCACGTGTTTGTACTAGGTCACATTTAATCCCATCCCAACCTGGCAGGGACTACGCTTCCATGCAACACTTGTTTGTCACATGGGTTCCAACAACCTTTCGCCAATTTACTCTACGATTATATAAAATAAAAACATATGTAACAAATATAAAATTAAGTCAAAAAGACCAAAAAAAAATGAGTGGTTTAAAAAAAATCTGACTTATTCGGAGTACTTATTTGTCACATGGGTTCCAATAGCCTTTCGTCAATTTACTGCAAACTTATCTCTAAGTGAACCTACTTCATAAGCAGAGTAGGCTAGCACAGGAGCAATCTTTCCTCCTAAATTTGTTTTTTCAGGCAAAAACAACCCTGAATCTGGCCAAATTTTCACAAATAGTCTGAGTTTCACATGGATCAAAGTTCCATGTATTTCGGAACATTACCCTAGGGGTTTTCCCCCATTTTAAATCAGCAAAGATGCTCAAAAAATCAATCAAAGTTCTGGATTGGCCAGAAATTTAAAAACGGGCAGCGGGAAAAGTAACTTAGAAGAAAAGATTGCTCATGAGTTAACCAACTCCCTTTGTAATCTTTAGGTTTAAAAAAATCCAACATATTCACTCTACTTATTTGCCACGTGGATTCCAACAATCTTTCGCCAATTTACCGCAAACTTATCTCAAAGTGAACCGACTTTGTAATCTTCACAAGAAAAGATTTGTTGTAAATTGACAATCTTGATTTGCCATGTTGATGCTGCCATTTGAAAGTGATGAATGAATATAATGTTTAGGGTCATTGTCTATATATAAAAGTAAAACTTAAAACATTTAGATTACAGATATATAAAATAAAACATATCTCGTAAATATAGGATGAAGTCAAAAGAGCAAAAAAAATGAGTGGTTTTAAAAAATGCGACCTATTCGTTGTACTCATTTGTTATGTCGATTCCAACACCCTTTGCAAACTTATCTCTAAGTGAACCAACATTGTAATCTTCACAATAAAAGAGTCGTTATCCATTCGCAATCCCGATTTGTCAAGTCAATGTTACCATTTGAAAGTGATGATTGCATACAATGTTAAAGTTCCTGTTATTGATTTTTCGTATTGTTGAGTGTGATTTTAACAAGAGAGTCCTGACCAAGCCACATGTGGTACTTTGTTTCTTTTTATTTCTATGGTTCTTGGAATAATAGTCCATTTTATTATCGTATTGTTTATCATCTAATCAATCGAAAAAATGGAAACGACACACTATCAATAATTGAATATGCTTTCAACTTTTCATACATTACATCTTTTTCTATAATAGACAAAATGGAAAAGACAACATAGTGTATTTTATTATCGTACTATTTATCATCATCTAACCAATCGACAAAATGGAAAAGACACACTATGAATAATTGAATACACTTTCAACTTTTAACACATTACATCTTTTTCTATAATAGACAAAATGGAAAAGACAACATAGTGTATTTTATTATTGTACTATTTATCATCATCTAACCAATCGACAAAATGGAAAAGAGACCCTACCAAAAATTGAATAAAAGACACACTACCAATAATTGAATAAGCTTTTAACTTTTCATACATAACATCTATTTTTATTGTCCTTAGATATCACACTATTCCACCTAGCATTTGTAAGGATCGGTATCGACGATGGAGCCAAACGAAGGAACCAATTTTTTGAAGGAAAAATGGCAGGAACACTTTTCAAGTGAAGCCAAACCAGTAGTTTTGGCTTGAGGAACTAACATGTTAATGGCGTGACTATTATCGATGATCCTTAATCATTTTTGTTTTTATCTAGTTTGTTCCTTTAAGGAGCTTTGATTAAGAGACTCTTCCCTCTGTCTCTAGTTTTATGGAATATTTTCACCTTTCCTATCTCGTAGATACTCGTATGGGGCCCTCATTATAGTCTTGGAGTAGTTTAAGGCTTCATTACTTCTGAAGTTTCGGTTTAATGTTTTTTTAGTACTTGGCCCGAAGCAGCTCCATTTCTCTCCACATTACTATTCTTGATAACTGGTTCGACGACTATTCTTCTTAGTGAAGTCTAGGTGTCCATTTATCCGTTGTGGGTAAGTCTTATACTACTTAACTATTTTTTCAGAGAACTTATGAGCTCTTATGATGAGGATGGTTGGCATGAGGCAGGTCATAACTCTTTTGAGCCTCCCAAAGGAAAGTTTATTTTACTTCTTTGCCACCTTCGCCTAGTATTACGCTTTCATCGGTTCCTGTAATTCTATCTAGTGAATAGAAGACATTACCCTGTTTTTCATAAAATGCACAAAACGACTATGGCTATACTGTGGCACCAACCAATATAGTTGGAACTAGTTTTATTCCTAAGAGTGGTGAACATCAGTTGAGATTTCCGCATAAGGTCAGAGTCCATTCTTCTCCTTCAGGCTTTAAGCGTAGGCTTTGGAATCCTAACAAAGTGACCAAGAAGATATTATTGGGCTCTGACGTGGTTTTAGAAGAAAGTTGTCGTATGGAACACTATGGCTTATTTGGATGAGTTTCCTACCATTACTTAGCACAGGAAACTCTTCAGACATGGATGGAAAAATCATGGAACCCTTCATTAGGCTACACATCGGAGGTTTTGTATCTCGTGAAGGGATGGTTGGGGTTTATCTATCACTCTCCCAAGGTCACAAATACTTTACTGACCTCTCAATGGGTTTTTGGAGGTAGCAACCTCATGTTCAAGAGATGGAGAGGTGCATTTAATCCTGCAATTGATTATTTTCTACAGAGGCATCTTTGGGTACTCTTGTCTGGGTTACCTATTCATTTGTGTAATGAGGGAGCTCTAAAATCCATTGGTGACACATTGTCTACTTTTATCATAGTAGACTACAAGAGACCCTTTTCCATGAACAGAAAGCGAGGGATTTAATGAATACATTTTTTCCCTCTTGGGTTTCTTGTGCTGTAAATTCTATTGATTCCTCGGGTGGTTTATTAGTCACTTGGGATCCCAATATTTTTTATTTAAAACCACATCTTACATGTGGTGGTATTCTGATACCAGGCATAGTCATTGCAAATCAGAAGCAACTTTCTCTTATTAATTTTTATGGTTCGTGCTCGGACAAACAAGATTTTTGGGACAAATTGGCTGACAGTGGTCTACTGTCTCTTGATAATTTGATCCTAGAAGGTGATCTTAATATTAATCTAGTGTTATATTGTAATGATCCCAAGCCATTATGCAAGGATCATCACTTTTTTGGTGTCTTTTTAAAAAAAATTCTCAGTGAGGTATTTCGACAAACACTTTGTTGATCTACCTTTTAGATGTCTTTATATGTGTGTATGCAGCAAATAACATAAAGAGATAACCATGGAACATACCTCAACCATATGCAATAAGATAGACAAGCCAAAACATCTCAATTCTTCTTTATTCATAAAATAGAGAAACCTACTACAATGAAGATGCCGA
>ML812632.1:63958-76629 GCA_009831015.1 Picea engelmannii
TTGGCATATTAATACAAGTTATTGATCCATTCAAAAAATCTTTTGGATTTACGCCCAGACAAGGTGGTTCCTACATGGAAAAATGGACATCACAAGACACAGGATATTGCAAAAATATTGGACATATGCATTATCTCTAAAGGTTTATTATCTTCAAGTGGTCTTTATCTCTCTTGGGTGGAATATCCTTTCATATCTGATCATGCTCCAATAATATTACAGTTGGAAACTGTAACGAGTATAATAAAATCAACAGTGACAACGAAAGCCGTAGCGAATCCCAAGTCGCGGGTCAAACCCGCTTTGATACCATATGTAACGAGCTCCTCGTTACGACAACAACTCTGATAACAGGTGATTTTTTTGTTTTTTTGTTTAAGGTGTGTGCGAGCGTGTAAAGAGGAAATAGACACACATGACTCTACGTCGCCACCCGACGACTAACAAGACGCAACCACGATGATCACAACAAGAAGACATAAGGCACACAATAAGTAACTACAAGCCTCTAAACGACATAGACATACGGAATAATCCATAATAGTAGATTTTACTATTTCTGCACAGGAAAGCAGGGTGTTTAATCTTAGTTCTCTGATCCAGAGAGAGAGAAGGTCAGATAGGCTCCTGGCCGACTGCTTAGGCAGAAAATAGTAATCTCTGTCAGGTGTGTCGCAAGAGTGGAAACACTGCCTTTAAAGGGCCCGAGACTCTTGATACGGCACTGGATTCTTTACACAAAATTAATCAACAATAAATAAAAATGACTACCCCTCCATCCTACCCTGCAATGGTTAGGACCTCCAAGACACATAAGCAACGCTCAAGCCCAGGTTCCCAATGATTTTAACCATTTAAGGTCTCAGGGCTGGCGACTGTTCTGAGGAACATGGAGGTGTCTACATCCCGCCCGACACCATCAATACCAAAAATGCTAAAGCTACCAACATCCATGATTAACTGAGATTTGTTCTATCCACCACAGTCTATTTAGCCAAGGGTGAGAGTACTTCTTACTATTAACCATCATACATTAACGTTAATTAACCATGCAGTAATAATATAGCTCTAAATCAATCCATCATCATCAATATTTAATGGTGCAATAAAACATTAACTTTCTGTACATGGTGCAAGGGTTGTTATTCCAATAATTATTGATAAATCTATAATGCTAGTAAACCTTGGAATCCATCAATCCCATACATCTATAATCATAGCGCAACAGTAATCAATATATTTATCAATCGAAGTCCACGTTTAATATTCGTTGGGCATGTAAGTAACAATTCTAGAACAATCACATGTCAACTTAAGTAAAGGCGTAAGAGGAACTAGTCGCTAAATCAGTCATATGTCACATTATAGAAAGGTGTGCGCGCATTCTATTCATTAATCCATCATTCATTAGCAATTTTAGTGGCACAAGTAAGAAGTATTAGATCAACGTACATTGCAAATATAATTTATTTCGCGCAAGATGTCTAATGTCTACCTCAAGCACTCTCATTACATCATGATTTAAAGCATGCAAGAGGGCTATCATCTAGTACAACATTCCTTACATTACATTCCAAATGAGAAAAAGACTAAGGTCCATCAACAATCATTCAACGATAAATATGTATGCGCGCGAGTAATCTAAGCAATTTATACAATCAATATGTCCTTAACCTAAAAATTATATCATCTCCTACATATATCTAAAAATAATGGAGAAGAAGGGATATAAAGAATCAATCCCATTGAACATTTAAAATATATAATGATAAAGAAACAATCCCATGGAACAATATAAAATAATAATAATCAATCCCCAAGAACAATATATAAGGATATAAAGATAAAAGGATATAATAATAATAATCAATCCCATAGAACAATATAGGGAACAAGTAGGGATATAAAGAATCAATCCCATGGAATTGCCTTTATGTTAGAATAGCATTAACATAACCAACGCTTACTTCCCATTATATAACATGAAAGAAAATCATAAAAATTCATTTAATGCAAATCATTACTTTCCATAAGGTGATTACTTTCCTTTACAACAGGAAAATCATTACTTTAATGCAAATCGTTTACTTTCCATAAAAATGATTACCTTCCTTTATACCATAAAAATCATTACTTTAATGCAATCATTACTTTCCATTATGACAAAAAAAACTTTTAATGCAAAACATTTTAATCTCCATAAAACCAATCGACCTGCCGTTTTAATATATCAGTTTATATTTGCCATTAAATAACAACCAGCCACGACCGCCAAAATTTCCATAAACAGTGTTTATGTTGCATTTTAAATTGCACTTTATACTAGCATTTTACATTGCCATTAAATCAACAATAAGGTCGCGTTACAGTAAGCTCTCCATAGAACCATATTAATACGACATTTAATATGGTATTTTATATTGCAATTTTATATTATCGTTTAAATTAACATGAAGTCACAACTTTTAGATCTGACAATCAGAGGCTATATCCTCATTAAACTTAAACCGTAACTAAAGGTAAAAGAAGATAATCAAATCAGAAATGGAGACCCTACTCGATGATATTAAAACCATGCTCGAATTTATCAAGAACCATACACGGTCTGAGTAAAATGCAAGTATTTAACTGAATACAAACAGATTGAAAACCTTCATGCGTGATGCACAGGTAATGGATTTAATGGTTAAGAGATTGAGGAAATAATAGTTTGAGAGGTAGAAGCATTGATAAAAAATAAAAAAAATAGAGCGGCATACAAGGGATTAATTCAGTTCTAAAACGGCTGAGTCACTGCAGCAATTAAAATAAGGCTACCCATAAATGCGCCAGCCTGTAACTTAAGAGCAAGACTGGTTGCAGGATCATAGCGCGACAGTGGAAACCTGTCCCCCAGAGTCAGAGGCACTCAGATTGAAGTCCGTGCTGCCCGCCTGACAGGCTCAGCATGTCCAGGCCAGGGAGGGGCGAAGGCTAGGTGTGTCTAATTCGCGTGGGTGTCCAAGAGATGCAATGTAATGACAACGCAGAAATGTAATAACAACACAAACGCAACACAAACACATAAATGTGGGTGTGGAAAAATGCAACACAAATGCAGAGATGTATTTACCAAAAGCACAGTGATCAGAGTGGTGGAAAACGGTGTGGGTATCTGCCCCCAATCGCTGAGAAATACCAAAGATAATGCAGAGAAAGGTCACGCCCAAAATGCAGCTAAGTGAGTTCAACTAGATGTGGCAACTCACCATGATTCACCAGGAAATCATTGTACGAAAAGCTGGCCATTGGCTATGTCAAGGCAGAGAGTCAGCACATGGAAACATCCACGCACTTGCAAATATTTAAACACGAAAACTCAGTGAAGAGGGGGTTGGGTACCATGTGGGTGTCCTCCTCCAATTCGTCAAGAGATGCCACCCAATAACGCAGAGCTTAGCAAAAAAAACACAAAGAGAAACACAAGATGCAGAGATAAAATGAAACGCAGAGATTCAAAAATACCAAATCGCAGAGAAGTATTGGGAAATCGCCACGCTGAGTGGATCAGCAATGCAGAAGAAATCACAGATTTCAATGGCGCGAATCTGCGGGGTAACCTCCAGGTGAGTTATAACACAAGGATTTGCAGAAATAAAACAGAACACCGAGAAATATTTAAACAAAAACGCAGAGATCAAAGACCAATATCAGTGGATGATTCAGACAAAAAACAAGTTGCCGGCAAGGGTTAATTTTCACAGTTAATTATAAAATTTATCACTCATCCATCATTGGATAAAGTCAGGAGGTTCCACAAGCATTGTAAAAATTTATTCTATGTGAATCGTCAAGGAAAACGGCAGATGCAACAACCATTATATAAAATTTCAATGCCATTTCACTTTTCCAATAACAGTCAGATCTACATCATTTCTAGTGCCTTCTATTCTATCAAATAAGCGACCATACCTTCGCCTCTTTGCCTGCCTTGAATGATGACCATGCCTCATTTGATGTCCCGCGCTCCTTGCCGCTCCTGCTCACCAACCGTAGAGACCTCACTGGTACCTCCCAGCCAATCGCTAGGGGTACTCTGCTTCCCCCTTAGCCCCCCGAGCCGCAAAGGGGCCACACAAGATCTAGAAGATAAGTCTAGCTTCTCAGCTCGCCTCGCAAGGCTGAGCTACCACCCCAATCTGAGCTGAGAAAAACCCAACTCCTCACAAGCAATCAGTCAAGCCACAATCCGGTAGCGTAATGTTACGCTCACCGTTGATCCCTTCTTCCTCATCTTCCCCTTCTTTTATAGAATTTGAGACCCACCTACTTTCCCTAAATCACTATTTAATTAAGTTTTAATGAAAATCCCCTAAAACTTCTACGTCGTACAAGTGTCACTCATCCCCCAAGTTTCTCCAAAAATATTTTCTTTAAAAAAATTAAAAGACTCCTTTCCCTCACCCACCTAGAGTCGCTCCTAAAATTACTCCTAGGTGTTCCTAGATCCCCTTACAGGCTTTTAATAACTTTCCCTAAAATGAAGTTGCTAAATTTAGTTCATTTTAGAAAGTCCTTAATTGCTGATTCCTTTTTATTTTTTACCCTATGTCCCCTACTTTCCTTTATTATGTTTCCTTTATTACAAGTTTCCCTATTTCTAATATTTATTCCTTTCTTTCTTTTTCTTTTTTTAAAACCAAAAAGATAAATGCGCTAGTTAATCCTTTCATTATATTTTTTAAATTCATTACTTTTATACTCTCACACGTTTTTTTAAATTTTTATTCCTTTTTACAATTAAAACCACGTGTTTTAATTAATTTTTCCCTCTCTTCACTGCACCCCCTTTAATTTTAAGAAGACTTTAACTAACACTTAGGAGGGTTTTAGTTTACCCCTGTATGTTTATTTTTGTAGGGTCTTTTCTTAAGGCTAATCCAAAATTTTATCTTAGAGATGTTTTAAATTTAGGTTTAGATTGAACCGGGCGACAATTAATTAGGGGAGTCGTTTTGAGAATTTCTTAAGGCGTTAAGGTCTTAGGGTCATCTAGGTTTGTCTCATCATCATCATCAATGTGACGTGCCCTTCAGGACGCTCTACGTGCTCCAAGGGTGCCACTCACCTCGTTTGTTTCTGTTGCGCGACGTTCCCTTCAGGATGCACCATGTGCTCCAAGGGTGCCACTCACCGACTTGACTGATTGGTAGACATATATAACCCCTGGAGTCAACACTCCACCAGGTGAACTTGTGGGATACTAAGGGCTCTAAGGAATAAGGCCCCCGCCTTATTGCGCGCCCCTTAGAATAATCGTGAGCGACTGTCGCAGTCTGCCCTCATGGCATCGTGGATCCTCTTGAACTAGGTAATCGTTAACCTACAGTTCGAGCCACGGTGGGAGTGCTAGTAGGCTGTGGCAAGGCTGTTGTCCACACCTCTCCCTCAACCTCTCTGGAAATCGTGTGTGGTCCCTTTACTCCATATGTGAGTCTGGTCGACAAGCTATCGTTAGCCTGCATCATCAACCATCATGTCAGATCATGTCAACAACATATCATCAAATCAATAAATATCATGGTAAATAAATCAACTCAAATAGCACACTCCCTGACTCAATCCAGAGTCCAAGGGTTCCGTCGATGCCTCTGCATCCTCCAGGTCAAAAACCCTGCACACTCAATAAAACTTAGTCAATAGCACCTGTTTTATGTCAAAGAAGTAAAACATCATGTCATCTATCATAATGCATCATCATCAAGGATAAATGGTTTATCATCATAAAAATCCAGATCACTTACGAGAAAGTGTCCTCAAAGAATAAGTTTTCTAAGTGCGCCAGAGCAGGATGTTACAGAAAATGTGTCAAGGTATAAAACATATCCTTTTAAACTCAACCCCCTTTGGGTTCTTGACAAAGACTACAAGAATATATTTTATCAGGTTTGGAAGGATCCAAAATACAACATAGAATTGGGTTGCCAGTGTAGATTAGTCTGTAAGTTAAAAGAACAAAAAATAAAGACAAAGGAATGGGCAAAACAGATAGAAGGAAATCTACAGAAGTGTATGGATTTTTTAGAGACACAGATTAAAGATACATTTCTAAGTTTTGTGTATTATTACACACAGTCGAATAAATAAATCCTTCTTGGTAATTTAGAGATGGAAAGGAACAAGATAATTAGCATAAACGAAGAAAAATGGCACCAACGGAGCAGAGCGATCTGGGTCAATAGTGGTGACCGTAACACAATTTTTTTTCATCATTTTTCAAATCACTGGCGGATTCACAAACACATCTGGGAAATCACTAATGATGAAGGTCATGGAGACTCGGGACATAATGAAATTAAAGAAGCGACTGCTCAGTATTTCAAAACAAAATTCAAGGCATGGTCTACCTCCTTTACTAATGAACAGGTTCAAGCAACTAATCATTTCTCTAGGATTGTATTTGTTGAGGAGGCAAGTACTTTATCTAAGCCAATTACTATTGAAGAAATAAAATATGTCTTACATTTGTTCAAAAGAGACAAGAGTTCAGGCCCTGATGGCTAGACAGTGGAATTCCTTACTACTTTTTTTTATTTGGTTGTTGAAGACCTTGTGCAGATGATTGAGGAATCTAGGAAAACGGGGTCTATAACGGGAAGCTTAAACTCTACCTTCCTTGCATTAATTCCTAAAGAAAATAAACCTACAAATTTTGGGGATTTAAGACCTATTTCTTTATGCAATCTGTGTTACAAATTGATCTCCAAAGTCATCGCCAATCAGAAAAAAGCCTATTATGTCTAGAAATCTCTCCAATGAACATCTAGGATTTTTGAAAGGAAGAAGGATGGAGGATGTTATTGGTACAACTCATGAATGTCTCCATAGTATTACAAAAATGAAATCTAAATCCTTAGTTCTCTAACTGGATTTGTGCAAAGCATATGATTGTATAGATTGGGGTCTTCTTCGTATGATTTTGATTTAAGTAGGTTTTGGCATACATATGACAAAGTGGATTATGAGTTGTGTTACTTCTCCTACATATGATTTTTTAACTAATGGTGAGACCACAAATTTCTTCTGGAGTGGTCGTGGACTCTGACAGGGATGTCTACTCTCCCCGTTATTATTCATCCTCATAATGGAAGGACTCAGACTCTTCTTAAAAAGGAGCAAAGAGGAGAAAAATCTCACTGGAATTAAAGTTTACAGATTGATAAATATACTACATTTATTCTTTGTGGATGATGTTTTAATCTTGACTAAGGTCAATCTTCAAGAGTGGCAGGAGATAGATAAACTCATTATATTATTTTGTAAAGCCACTGGTCTTTAAGTTAATGTTACAAAAGCTACGCTGCACTTTGAAGGTTTATCAGATTCAAATCTTACTCCTTTCAGATCCTTATTTCCTTACACGTTTTTAGCTTTGAACTCAGGTTTCAAGTAATTGGGTTATCATTTAAAAACTGATGCATAGCAGGCATCAGATTGGAGCTGGTTATTAATTAAAATGGAAAAAACGATTGGTCATTGGTGCAATAAGTGGTTATCCTTGAGAGGTCATTATATCCTTCTCAAAATTGTTCTGGAGAGTCAACCGATTTACTTGATGTCACTGGAGCTCATTCCGTGCACAATTATTAAACAGATCTGAAAATTGATGTTTAATTTTCCGTGGAAGGGGAAGAGTGAAACCTTTCACTACAACCTTTGCAGATGGGATGTTTTATCCTGTGCTAATTCTTGTGGCCGTTGGGGTTTCCGTAACTTATCACATTTCAATTCAGTTATGAATGCAAACACACTCTGACGTGTTCTTACTCGGGATGGCATCTGGCATAAAATCATTAAGGACAAATATCTTCAACATTCAACTATTGTTAATTGGCTCAGGTCGACTTCTTTCAAATAGAACTATGCCTCTAGGATTTTGAATAATGTGTTAAAATATGTTCATCTTACAACTCATTGGCTTAATTGGTTGTCGGGATTGGGTCATGTTATCTCTCTAGGTAGAGATCATATCCTGGGTTTGGGTGTCAGATCTATCTTATCTCAGGATCTTATTGAACATCTTCGGAAGTAAAAGATTTCATTTTTAATGCAAACTATGATTGTTCATGATTATCCCGATTTTATCGGGAACTGGATCATAAGTGGAGAACTGGGTTTGAGTTCTAACCTAGAAGCATAATGGGATCTATTTCATAAATCTCTTATAGGAGCTGGAGCTTCTATCCGAGACACCCCAGAGCAGTTATTGTGGACAAGAGGTGACTCTTCAGGCATTTTATCAGTTACAAATTCTTATATGGAACTATTTTCTACTTTAAATAGTCCGTTTATGGATAGCTAGAGGCATAAAATATGGAAGTGGGATATTCAATTAAATATCAAACTTTTCGTTGGGATATATTACAGAAAAAATGTTGTGAAGGCCCTAGCCTGTGTGTCCCATGTAAAAAAAATTCAAAGGATATCAATCATATTTTCATTGACTGTTTGTTCACAAAAAAGGTTTGGGAAAGAATCAAATAAACTCAAAATATTAAGAGGAACTGGGAAGGTAAGACTCTTTCTGATTTCTTTAATAATTGGATTAAAGAAAACATTGTTTCTCCTTTTCTTACAACTATTATCTGTTGATTTATATGGAATTAAAGGAACATAGCTACATTCATAAACATGGCCCCATCCTTTCATTCAGTGATTATTAAGGTTCTGGGACTTCATAAGCTACAACCATCAACACAAAGTTTCGTCCCTATAAGAGAATGTATGGTTGTGCATCCAGATGGATTTTCTATTGCCTTTTTTGATGGGGCAACTTAGAGTGATAAAAAAATGTGTGGGCCAGGGGGAGTTATTAAAAATTTTGACTCTCTTATTTATATATGGTATCCTAATAGTGGTGAAGGCACTAATACAAAGACAGAGCTCTTGGGTATTTGGGCTACTCTTACATTTTCTAGCCATCTATCTCTTCCAAAAATTCAAGATTTTGGCGATTCCAAAGTGATTATTGATTGGCTTAATGACAGAGGACAACTAAAGGCATGTTCTATTGAAGGCTGGAAAATTAGAACTAAAGATCTTATTAAGAATTTTCAGGCTATTATCTTCCACCACATTTTCAGAGAATTGAACAAAGAGGCAGAGCGGCTTTCAAAAAAAGGCCTTTTTGAGCCTGAAGGCAATATATCTTTTTATCTTTGGGATCCCGGAGGAGAAATTCCCATGAATCATTTGGCTATGTTCTGATTTTACTTTCGAGTTGAGCAAGACAATTTTCCTGTTCTAGGTTTCTAGGTGGATTGGACCACAACCCTCTAAAGGTTTTGAGTTTTTTATGGTATCTTAATTTTTATGTATCTATGAAAAGGATGTATGTAAACATAGACTTTGATGTTCCTCCTTTCTAATATTATTATCAGTGATGCTTAAAGACTGGGCTTTGGCCATGAATGATATTATGTAAAAACAATTATATCTGAATATTATTTTGAGCTAATTTTCATTTGAAAAATAAAAATAAAAATAGATATCACACTTTTCACCATCCAATAGACAAGATGAAAAGGACACTACCAATAGTTAAATAAGATTTCAACTTTCTACACATCACATCTCTTTCTATCATACTTAGATGAATCTTATATTTTGTTTCTTACTTTTTTCATTTCTACCCACAAACTTAATAAACTTTCAACTTTTCCCACATATTCAATCAATAAATTAGACCTAACAATTAAGGCCCAATCATTCAAATCATTTTTTTCATACATATTTAATAAATGAAATATTGTTAGTAAAATCCAAAGCAAGATGATGAAGCCCATGTCTTAAATAAAACATATGATTAAGGCCCAATCATCAAGTCATTGTTTTCCCACATATTCAATAAACACAATGATTAAGGACCAATCATCCAAATCATTGTTTTCACACATTTCAATAAATAAATAAAGCATTGTGAGTAAGATCCAAAACAAGATGATGAAACCCATATCTATATATAGTTGTCGTACTCGATGAATCATGGATTTCATTTTAACTATTCATTTCAACCCACTTTGATATATAATCTTCCACCTTTTATTGGTCCATGAAATATTTGTATTAAAAGGACCAAATACTTCGAAATAATGGAGATGTTAGCTAGTTGTTAGCACCAGTAATAAGCGCGGGTTGTATGCGCCAGTTAGAAGAGTCAGTTCTTAGTTAAGAGTCAGTTGTCTAGTTGTCTTTTGGTTTGCATGTAGCCGACTCGGGAGAGTCTTTTCCTATATAAACATGTAATCCGTCTTCATTGAATATCAATAAGTGAGCGTTGCCTCACCGTGTTTGTTTTCCTCATATATTTTACCTTGGTATCAGAGCCACGGGAGTAAGGTGCGAAAATTGTAGAGGTTCGCAGGTCTCTCCTCTACTAGGGTGCGGGGGAATACTACTCAGCCTTTCACGCATAGAAATTTTAAAAAATTCCCGCAGGCGGTCCATTCGTGGGGTGCGAACAGCTCACAGCTGGAGTAAGCATGGGGTGCGAACAACTCGCAGCCGGAGTAAACGTGAGGTGCGAGAAACGTGAGCGTGGAGTTTTATTCTGTGAGTTTGGGTATAGCGTGAGAATCGAGCTACCAATCGTGATTTTTTGAGATCAGATGCGTGGATTTTTTTTTTAGTGAATCTACGACTTGCATGTTACTATTTGATTGAATTTTTGAATCGTAAATCGTGAAGGTTCATGTGGATATAAAACGTGTTTAAATCTCTTGTGAAGGTTTAAATCGTAAATCTCTTGTGAAGGTTCCTATTTTAAATGCATGCGTGGATATATGGAGTTTGAAGCTCACTTAAATTTGATTAAAGTAAATCTCTTTTTTTATTAAAAGAGGATATATGTTAAAGTGGATCATTTAATGGTGTGAAGTTATAAAATTTATTCATTTTTTTTTTTGGATATTTTGATATTTTGGATATTAAGATGCATGCATGATATAAGCTGAGAACAGAGATAGATTGAGTCGGATCGGTGGTATCTGAATGCAGAGCGACAAAATGTTTCATATCCTTGGTGATTTTCTTGCAGAGACTAAATTGCAGCGATGGCGAATCCGCTGGCAGAGACCTACCTCAATGAAGCCAACAAGTTAGATGGCTCAAACTTCATTAACTGGAAATTCAAAATGCATATGCTAATGGAGGGCTATGGTGTCTGGAACATTGCGAATAGAACCGAACTGAAACCTGTTGTGTCTGCAGGTGTGACAACAGCGGTAGGAGGTGCCATAGCAGCACAGATCGAAGACTGGGAGAAGCGCGAAAACAAGGCAAAGGTATTGTTGTGTATGTCAGTTAAAGATAGCATAATTCTGCATATTAGAGACGCTACAACTTCTGCTGCAACATGGACAACTCTTAAAGCATTATATGAAACTAGCAACACATATCGCATTTTGTTCTTGAAAACTAAATTGCTAGGCATTAAGATGGATGGAAATGAATCTGTTAGTTCATTTTTGGGTCGCATTAAAGAGGTGAAAGACAATCTAATAAATGTAGGGGAAATTGTTTCCAACACTGATCTAGTGACTATTACCTTAAATGGTATGCTAGAAGACTATCACATGTTCATAACAGGTCTTGCAGCAAGGGAGAAACCTCCTATGTTTGAAGAACTGACAGGTATTTTTCTTCAAGAAGAAGAGAAGCATGGGAATCTGAAGCCTCCGAGTAAAGATTTGGCACTGTGGTCAAATAATAGATCCGCGAGAGGGAGATCAGGAGTAAGAGGCAAAGGAGGCAGTTCATGGCAGAGAGGCGATTCATGGCAGAGAGGCAGTTCATCGCAGAGAAGACAATCTCCAAATCAAGGTATGCAATCTAATAGGAATGAGTCAAAGAGTTGTTTTTACTGTGGTCAACCTGGACATATGGTTAAATACTGTCATAAGAAGAAAAGTGATGAGGCTAGGAATAAACCTAGAACACATTCAGGTCATTATGCAGAAAAATCTTCAAATCAAGATCACAGATTATTTATTGCTAGTGATGATATTGATGAAGCCCCGAATTTTGACTCACAGGATCTTGGGCTGTTTGTGTCTAACGCTGCTTTATCTGCTGAAATGGATGATTCTGATGCCTAGTTTGTGGATTCCGGAGCATCAGTACATATGACTTGTAATAAAAATTGGAATGCTAATTTCAAAGAAACTCAGAATGGTGCCAACATATATCTTGGAGATGACCGCGCTTATCAGATCAAGGGATATGGAGACATTCCTGTGACATTGTTGAATGGTACTGTTCGTCACATTTGCAATGTGGTGTATGTGCCAGGAATAAAGAAAAATTTGATCTCTGTGTCCACCATTACAGATCATAACTTGAAGGTTGAATTCTTCAAGAATTATTGCATAGTGAAGGATCTGCTGGACCACTTTCGAACTGTTGCAATGGGTGTCAGAGTGGGAGGTCTATACAAACTTGATGTTACCAACAAAACACATCATGCACTAACTTCTGCCACTATGCAAACATAGATTCTTTGGCATCAAAGGTATGGACACATCAATCATCCTGATTTATTGTTATTACAGAAAAAGAATATGGTTGAAGGTATTCCCATGTTACAGAATGAGAAAGTTGTTTGTGATGGATGTGCATTAGGAAAGATGCACAGA
>ML812632.1:163057-185640 GCA_009831015.1 Picea engelmannii
TGAGGTTTTTCTTGTTTCCGCTATCAATAATAAAATGCAACGGGGTCCCCTTCACCCACATCTATGAATGGAAAAGGTGTTCCCCCTCCTCAGGATGCTCTGGTTCTTCTGGTTGGATTGTTTCAACCACGATAGTAGTAGTGAGTTCTGCATCAATTGTCTGTCTCATTTTATTATTGTCTGAGTTGGGGCTTGGATTTTTTTCTTTGAGTTCATCCACCAATAACTGTTTCGAGCAACATTCATCGGTGTTGTGCCAAGGGATTTTTTGGAAGTCACACCACTTCCTGTGTCTTGGACTGGTAGTCTTGAGGTTGTTTGTTCTATGAGTTAGGGATGCATTTACCATACTTTGGTTGTGTATTTGCAGAACCAAATTCCTTCTCGTTCTACTGCTTAAATTTTTGCTCGATTTTGAGAGCATATCTATAGGTGGGTCCCAGTAATGAGATKTCCATAAACTCCATTTCGGTTTGTATGTACTTATGTAGAGCCCCACGATATTTCATAACCAGATGTCACTCAAATTATTTGATACCTAGCTTGGTACGCAAGGTATGAAAGGTATTTGTGAACTGCAGTACTATTTGGTCTCGTTTTAGATGTAGCACGGTCCATATCATGTACTGGTCATCATAGTTTTCCATAGGATAATATTATTCCTTGACCACATCCATAAAAAAAATTCAAGTGGGATCACCCCCAAATATTCCAGACTCCTATGTGGAATTTTTCTCCCAGTAAGTTTCCCACCAATGTTTGACAAGGGGGAGAGCCTTAAGGAGAGCAAAGATGATCTTTTCTCTATTGGGAAAAATTGTGAATAGAGAAATAAGCTTCTAACAAATTTAACCATTTTTCCAAATCATGTACATCGATCTGACCTTCAAATACAGGAACATCAAAATTAACTTGTACCTTGAATGGGGTAGCATCTCTAAAGCGACTTCTTGAGGAACAAACACCTGTTATTTTCAACAATCATTGAAGGATTTGGGGAAAAATCTCCAACATCTCATTCCTCTATTGCATGAGGGATTCTGTGAGAAACAACTTGACGAGATATTCTACTCCTGTGTCTCTCTTTTCTTCCACCATGGGAGGCTTCCTAAGATGGTGAGAGGGATTGTCCTCAAGAGAAACTAGCTTGATACCCAACTCTCCATACCCTATCCTTGTCAGGGACATGCAGTAAGAAACGACAAGGAGTAGCCTGCTCTGACAACACTGATCCGTATTATTTTGAGAACAAAAAGAAGGCATAGGTATAACAATGAAATATACAATGATATTGAAATAAACATAAAGGTACAATAATGCACAGTTTTTATTAATGAGAGAATGTACAAAAATCTAAATTATAGAGTAAATGAATCGATAGAATGGTGGCATCTTATCTCTGAGAAGAGATGTGATGGCTATGCTCATTTGCAAGAAGATGATGATGATTACAATGAGGCTCTAGAGGTCTTTTTAACATAAAGAAAATCCAAAAACCTAACCTCGGAAGATGAAACACCAAAAGGTTTGTGGGCCTCAATGGGGGTAGTTGGTACGTCAACTTCCCAGATGTGTAACTTTGCATATGATCTTCATTTGGGGTGGACAATAGCTCATTTGAAAGGTCTATTTGTGATCATCATATAAAGCACAATGACAATTTTTAGTCAAGTTTCGAAGGACAAATTGGGTGATAAAGGTTACAATTTTCTAAAATTCTTTGAATTGATCATCGCAAGTACGACCTTTTAACAGCCGCTGTGAAGAGTTCGAGCTCGTCCATGGTTCCGAAGGTGTCGTAAATATCGTCCAGAACAGTGCCCAGATAAGTTATTTTGGTAAATCCTAATCTGAAGGAAGAATGTTGAGGATCAATGGCAATGCAAGATGCCAAAGTGTAAAATTCCACGTGACGATGCCGAGCGAAGGCCATTTGAGAGAAACCCGAATCTTTCCACCATCTATATCCAAAATTCAAAATTCATAGATTTTAGGTTATTTTACATCAGAACACTCAAATTCGAGTTATGTAAAGCAGATATTATCCGATGACATAGTTCATCACATCACCTGGAGACATGTTTTAACTCTTCCTCTTGTAAGGAGTGAAAGATATTGAATTCCAATTTTGCAAGTTCTATAAGTTTCTGAGTCCTCATATTTAGTGTCCTGGAAACCAAAAAAAATAACAAACATCAATGGATAATTTTACATCGAAACTAAACTGCTCAATGGATATACTGGTTAGAAAAGCAAGAGGATCCCATGGCTTAATTGGCAAAACAATGTCAAATAGACTAACTGTGTCTGTTCATATATCCATCTCCATCAAGATCTAATAAGGTTTTGGATTTCTCTCAACATAAATGGAACCGCGCTAGTAGTATCTTTGCAAAAAAAAAAATTTGCTACATGATGAAATCATGGACATACGTCGATGTAGTTCCTTGCTTCTAATCTTGGCAAATTCATATGCCAACCATATTCCAGAACGTAGGCTATCTGCCAACCACAAAATTTAAACTATAAGACACAGATTGTAACATACGTGTAAATTAGCAGATGTCATATTATGATAATAGTATTAGCGCCTCACCTCTCGTGAAAGACTCCAGACAGGAATCTTTAGTAGCGCCTCTTTTAAATATATTGTAGAGAAGATTTCTGCCTCTTCCATAACTTTCTCCCCGGGAAAGGCAATGAGGGAGGCCCTAAATAAACTGAGAACATTTTTTATCTCTCCCTCTGTTTGAATGGCAGAACATGCAAACTGCTCATTCTGATCTTTGAATTGTTCCAACACATCTGATATCAATGTATAATGTATTAGCAATCAATATAATGTTTAGAGCCATTGCCTATATAAATCTAAAACCTAAAACGTTTAGATTACAGTTATATAAAATAAAACATATCTCCTAAATGAGTGGTTTTTAAAAACTCCGACTTATTCGTTGTACTTATTTGTTAAGTCGATTCCAACATACGAAGTGTGTCCATGGACTATTTGTCTTAAAGGGACCAAATAACAAGGGACCAAATAACAAAACAATCAACCACATGCAACATATTTTGAACACAAACATATGAAGTGTGGGAGAGGATTATGAAGTTAAAGAAGAGATATTTCAATTTATATTTTGAAAAATATTTTCATATGAAAATGTAATTATATATTAAATCCGTTAAAAATAACTAAAAACAAATAACTTTATATTATATATTTTTAATTATATATTAAAAATGGGGAAATAACAATGAAAATAACTAAAAACAAATAATTTCTCATTAGAAGTAATTATTCAAGATACATATACAATTTATTAGAATATGGTAAATATGGTGTATAAGGATGAAACTTAGCAACTCTGATTAGATTCTCAAATATATAGCTTTTATTTATGAAAATTTTGAGGCTCTTCTATCATTGGGGCATGTTATTTTTACTTTAAAATATAATGCATATGTTTTTGTTAAGATGTCACTTTAATATGTGGTACCCAAATGAGTGGAAAATGCTCTTATGAAGATTGGCGTGATGATTCTATCCTTCCAAATGTTGGGATATTGGTGGAGGTTGCTTCAGTGGTGCATATTTTTCTTCATCACGGTGATCACATAGTCACATTATAGTCACTTTCACTTTGTCTTTCATGGTTAGAACATGAGCATCCTCTAATGTGGTGACATACTTACCTAATGTTCCATATGATTTCCATCATTTCACCTAGCCAAATTGTTATTCTCAAGCATTTTATCACATTTTCCTATGTAAAGTCCACTTCATACAAACATTTTCACCACTGTCCACCATTTTCCAGGGTGATTTTTGTATCACAACACATATTAAACTTTCACCTTAGTAAAATTCACTTTCATACCCACATTCTATTTCACTCCATCTCGTAGGAGGTGCATGGTACGCTTTTCCTATAATTCCTTAATTTATAAACCTTATTAACCTCTCAAATCTCATATTTTCTACTATTTCTATTGTGAGCACACCTAATTAGCTCAATATATTTTGATTTTAATCCTAAACCTTTGAGTTCCTAAGTATTGGCCTATTAGTACTTTGTTGATCTAATCCCTCATTAATTCATTTTCCTTAAGTTTTACTTTCTAATTTGTCACTTCGAGTTATAACTTAAAGTCCATGTGGTACACAATGACTAGGCATTCCCCCTTAGGCACATATGTTGAAGAAAAACAAAAGGTAAAAAGCCAATTTTTTCTAGCCTCAATTTAGGCTTGTTCACATGTACTAAACCTCATTGATGCTTCATCCTTAACTTTTAGCACAAGGTTTTAGGAGTTAGTTGAATCTTGAGTTGGCTAGGGAAATTATTACCCATGCACCTTAGGGTTTTGACCCTCCACCTCATCAATCCATCTCATCCACCTTATCCATTCATATACACATCCCTAGGTGGTGCGCTCTACTATCAGGACATATCCACTTCTTGCATAACCTTGTTCATACCTTGCACACATGTGAAGTGACTAGTGATGGTTTGACTTGGTCAAAGCACACCTTTTTGCACACATTTTGAGATCTCATGGATTTCATGAAAATCCATTTTCACAAGTGTCAAGGGTGCCCCTTCTAGGGTGAGAACTTCAAGCTTGACTTGGTCATTGTGGAAACAAATGCACATTTTCCAAGGGCACACTCCTTATCCCTCTTTAAGGACACATGCATGATGAGTATTTTATTATGAAGGAAGTTGTTAAGTGGACATGAGGCACTCCTTCTTAGGGCCCACTAGTGGAAGAAATATTTTATTCATTAGAGCTAAGTGAACGTGGAATAAAGAAAAAGAAACAGGGGTGCACTAATTCACGAAGGAATTTAATATTATTTTTTGGTCAAAATATTTCTAGAAGAGGCACTCAAGTAATATTATTATTTGGACATGGTTATTTCTAGGACAATGCCCTCATCGTGGAGCTTTACACTTGGCATTCATGAACACCTTGTGAAAATTCTCCCTACCTATTTGAACAAGACTTTTATTAATAGTTTGGAGCACTACAAGGAAAACACTTTGTGACAAAGGTTTTTAGTGTTACAATATTTGGAAAAAAATTCAAAAAACTCTCGGCTACAACCTCCACTATTCATAGCGGAGATGTTAGTGGATGTTACCTATAACCAAAAAAATTTGGGTTGGTGAAGGTTTTAGCAAAGTTTGTTTTTGTATTTCTTATATTGGTAAAACGCATTGGTGTCGTATTAAGTATCATGGATCAGTGCATAGGAAAAAAAAAAAGGAACTAGTACTCTTATAATTAGTGCACACCAGTTCCTCCTTTTATGTTGTATGGAACATCAATGCTTTCTTTGTTTATGTATGCATATGAGCGTATTGGTTTTTATATGCATCATCAATGCTCATACAATTTGTATACACGAGGATATATTTTTTTTTTTAGGGCACATTGGTGCTCATATAATTTGTACGCACTAGTGCTTGTATTACCATGCACATTGGAGGATAGTGAAATTTTGAATATTTGATATGAGATGTCAGTGTCATTATTTGTTACTAAGCATAGATATGTATATTATATGTAAATCCATGGTGCATATATTATATGTAAAGCATCGGTGTGTTTTGTAATCATGTGCATAGTAATATTTTGAAATGATAAAATAATTGTAGATTGTGTCGTTTAAAGTAATGGCATTTTTTCACAATTTTTAGCACTGGTGTTTCAATGTAACTAATTGGAACTAGTGCATATAACTCATACAAATGCATTGCTTTCTATATTATGACACACATCGTTTAGTGAGTTCAAAAGAATACAATCCACCAATATGCATATATTTTAATTAATTGTTGTTTTACAAATTTTCAATTAATTATCTCAAAATCAAATTATTTTTATATAATATTCATTTTTATTTTTTTGTTATTTTGTTTGGATATAATGATTACATTAATGAATTATCCAACGTATTACAACTATGTTATTTGTAACAATGTAAATCATATGGATATATTACTTAATTAGCAACGCAACATTTTACAACATTCGACAATGCAATAAAATAAGAAACACATTTTATTATATATGAATAAGAGATGCGTCGTCATACAAAATGGGACATCATAAATGTTCACAATAATAAAAATGAAACCAATATGTAATTTCTAGATACTTATTGGTCACATGCCCTCAAGCAATTGGGACAATATGTCGAGTAGGTTAAACACAATCCATGATTTTCATAGTCAAATATTCTAAAACATACAACTTGTAGTAACATTCACTAAAAGTTGGTGATATTGTGTTTTGGTTATTTAACCAAATATTTTCTTGATTGGCTCGTTTTTAATGTTTCACATCTTCATGTTGCATCTATAGACATAGAAATAAAGTGTAATACGCACGCACGCACACACACACACACACAATAACATAAATCAAAAGACATACCATAACAATGAGTTCTTCATAAACAATACACATTCTTTTGAAGCCATGCTGCATGTCATCTCTCAAACTCTCTTCTATTGGCTACACTCCATACATTGTTTCTTGCATGTTTCATATAATTAATATAAATATTTCTTGTTGTTTGATTAATTTTAAAACAAGGGAAGTTAAACAATATAGCTATTTACAAATTGTTCAATTAAACCTTGATACTTCAACATATACTCACAACCCATGCTTAACCCAATGTCTAACAATTCATTAGTTGTGTCTTTTTTTATACGTTGGCACCTATTAGAAGAAATCCATGGACAAGTGTAAACTAATTATTTAAATATAAATATCACAACAAACATTAAATATTAAGGTTAAAAACATAAGTGCTCACAAACTTTATGGTCAACCCTTGTATTCCCCGGTTCTTGTGTCTTATGTGTTGAATGGGTTCCATTTTTTTTTTTTCAACAAAACAATTGAAAATTAGTATTTAATGCAATAATTAATTTGATGTAGATAAAAAATAAATGAATGATTACATACCTCTGATTACATATCTCCTTGTACACTTTTTTGGACGTGCACGCATGCATGTTTTGATTTTCCCCTCGTTTGTCCCTTGGAATTTTCATAATCTTTCTGGAAAAAAAAACATGACTATTTTTTTTAAATCAACATTAAAATAAATATAGCAAAAAAAATTAATTTGGTAATTTTTGGAACATATTATAGAAAAGGTTTAGTAATAATACTTTTTAAATGATTCTTTTTTGTTATTGTAAGTTTTTTCTATTGCAAGTCTCATGGGTCTCATTGACCATAGCTCCCAAATTGCTTTATGTAGTTTATGTATAACCTCATTCTTGGAGTCATTGGATTGATTTGTGTATTGTAAGTTGAAAGTACACCTATACGTTCTTTACACTAAATCCCTCAAAGTTAATGTAAAACAATTTCACCCTCTCATTAACTTCTAACACTACTCCAGATGAACTAAGGACCAAGACATGATAATTTACATCCATCATAATTTTTATCTTCTTATAATGAAATTCAGTTCCCTCACTATCACTCCCTACACACCATTAAAAAAATGTGAAATAGAGTGTTTAAAACATGTTGGCAATTAAAGTTAAGAAAATTACTTGTAGTAAAAAATGAAAGAAGAACTTCATGTTGATTATCTTTTGATCTACATAGTCGGGCTCTCTTTGCAACATTTCCATAAAGCATTTACACTCTTTTAGATTCATATTGTGAACAATCTTATCAAGTTTTTTCTCTACATGACATCCCCTAACTAATACAAATCATTAATTTAAAACTACATATAATTAAAATACATTAATATTTTAATAAAACTTAAAGCACTTACCTTGGGGTGAGTGAATGAAGTTGATAGAAAAAAGTGGCAACGGGGTGAGCACAAACACGTTCATGCAGGAATGGATGGATGTTTCTAGGAACACACATGCATTCTTGATGTGACTTGCTTGACAAACCCTAAACCTCCATGCATCATGCCACATAGGCTCGTCAACAAGAACGCATGTGCATTCATTGGAATGCATGTACATTTCTAGGAACACATGTGCATTTCGAGGAGGAATGCACATGCATTCCTGTCGGACCCAATAAAAGGGTCCGCAACAGGATTTTTTGTCATATTGACCACCACACCTCACGTTTTAGGATATATTGAGTGAATTCAATGGAGTGATTTTGCACAGCAAGTGTCTACAAAATTGAACACCATCTCAGAGGCAAGCCAAATATTTATTTTCAATTAATTTCTAGTTTTTTTAATTTCTTAAACTATTTAATTGCATGTTTTTTTATAATTTTTTAAGATAAATAAAAAAACCAACCTAATTTATATAAACTCCCTTATTAAATTGCAGAAGAATAATTAAGATTGAACTTGGACCCAACCAAAATCCAAAATAACCATGCAAAGGCACAAAAACCCCCAACCCACAACTAATAAACATAAACATAGAAATTCATGAAGGGTTGATGTCTTTGAGATCAATTGTATGTGACTTAAGGAATACAAGAGAGCCTAGTCTATTCTCATTGTCCACTTCATTAGAAACCATTGTATCGTCCATTACAGGCTCCTAAGGGAAATTAACGAGTATTTGTGAATACAGGGCTAGCATGTTTGACTATTATAGGACTGCCATTGATAAAAACCGAGTCAGAGACTTGAACATTACAAAACAAAATTTGATGTCACTATTTATTAATCCTAAAATTGTACTATGACCACCAATCAACAAGAGCAATATTTGCATTTATTGGTGCATACAATAATAATTTAAGGATAATTGGATGGATAGATGGTTCATGGTGTTCGGCAAAGCTCCCTACAATAACAGGGAAGGTGTATCCATATTTCTTGAGGAAATTATGGGCATAGTTTAATTTGGGTCACCATGTCAACTACATTGACATTAGTGAGTTCAAGGGGTGGTTATTGGGTCCTTATAGGATGGAGATAATGCTAGGCATGACCCTATTCTATGTCCTTGTCCTCCTAGGTGATTTCCTAACCCCTCCGCTCAACATCCTCCCATTGCAGAAATTGCAAGAAGACTTGTTATGGGTCGATGGAGGCCAGTGGACATCTAATTTTCATGGAGGAGGCTAGTGTCTTAACCATATCTATGTTATTCATGATTATATATATGTATATGTATGTGTGTGTGTTTGTGTAGTTTTTTGTGTATTTATTTCCATATCTTATTGTATGATGTTTTGCAGTTTCTATGCCCCTATAACATACACTCTATGCTAGTATATGCATCTTTGTCAGTTTCACCATTGATGCAATAGTAGAGGTAGTTTCTTCATTCGGTGTACTACATACAAAGGTATATGTCACATTTCATAAATTCACCATATTGGTTTGTTTATTTTTTGGCATCCTCAACTATAATGTTCTTGTGTTTCTACATGTATTGGTACCATACGGTAACGAGCCATGTCCACTAGCGATGGACAATTCACCACCTTCACAGGTATCATGTGTTAAGTTAAATCTTGTTTAAATGTCAAATCTATTATATTTTTTGGTTTATTTTTACCTTTTGGTACTAATAAAAATATTATAAATATGTATGCAGGTTTCTTCATCCATTGTTGGATCACTTATACCACCACGAATTCATTCACCACAACTACCTACACTCCACCTATTATTTTCCTCGAGCTACAGGGTTAGTCCAGTCCTTAGCCACCCTATCTCAGATTTTTGGATACATCTTTCCATCCCAAGGGTTTTACGATCCCTTATACAACTCGTGGGGGCTTATCGTCACTCATCCCTACCATATTCCATATCCCATCCATCAACAGTTGTTGCACCCATAGGACATTGAACCCCCCCACCTTTTCCATTCCATCCATCCATAGTGGATGAACCCATACGCCANCCCCCCCCCCCCCCCCCCCCCCCCCCACCTTTTCCATTTGTGCCATCCATTGAGGTTTTCATGGTAGATGTTTCCTTAGAGCATGTTGTATGCCTAAGCACTCCTCCTTCCAATGAATCTATGTTGTTTCCCCAGTCATTCACAGTGAGATAATTTGTTGATGATCAATTTGTATGTATCATGAATGGAATTGATTTTATGCATTTTTTTTTTAAATTTCATGATTTAATCCTTGCAATTAATGCACGGTGGCATCACTAAGAGATTAGGGTCACAGAGGAGGGTAACACCCTCGCAAGTGTCAGTATCATCTATGGTGAGTTGTCTTATGTTGAATTACAAAGTATCATTTTGTAAGTCTGTTAATTCATTGTGGAATCCAACTTACATGAATTTCATTTCTTTGTCCAGTCTCTAGAGCGATGAACCATGCCAAGCACAAAACCACTTGAGGTGCTTCTTCGAGTAAGAGAAGAAAGATTAATTTCCAATATGCTCATCATAGTTATGAGGGTCGAAATGGTCAATGAGTGACCAATGTGTTCCATTTTGTATGTAGGTCACCGTATGACACTTTTCCATGTTAGGGAACTTGCCACCATTTTTTATATCACTATAAGGAGAACACGTTCTTGCCAAGTTTTTTATGGAACCTCCTTGAAAAACTGTTCCCTTAACTGTTTATAGCAAAGGTTGTTAGCGAAGGAGGGTAGTCGGAGGATTTATGGATTTTTTTATTGTTTTTTCCAATGTTCCTTTATGGTACATACACATAGAAAAAAACCTAAAACATAGAACAATGGGGATTTAATGTTCAAACACACCATCATTGTTCATAGAGGAAGTTTCTCAATCCACCTTTAAGGTATATACGCATCGACGATTTCATGAGCAATGTATCATTGGTGCATCTAGGTTCCAATAACACGGCCATAACTTATAATAAAATTATATGCACCAAATAAATCACCCCAGTGTCGTTGAAAAATACGCACCAGTATGTTCATGAACAATACCACACCGACACGTCCATGTTTTAGTAACACCGATGTACTTTATAACAAAATTACATGCATTGAATAAATCATACCGACATTGTTGAACAACACATCCTAGTGCACCTCACTTTCGAAAGCCACATTTTTTTAGGGTAAATAAATAAAATTATCAAACCAATTTTCATGGTTACAATTCATCCTGTGCTTCCAAACCCTCAAACCAACATCGATTCTCACCTTTCCTCCGAATACTCCATGTTTTCAGTGTTGTACACCGACTAGGATATCTCCATTGGCATATCCAGACATTTCCAAATTTTGAAAATTACCACGAATTTTCGTTTCCTCTCAAAGGTGCATCCATACCTCCTGAGGACATAAGAGACTATGTAAATTATTCATTACCCTCCTCTTTTCATTTTCATCCAATCAAAATTACAAGTTATCTTGAAATTTCACATTTCACATTTCCTCCAAGCGATGCGTACTGTGTTAAATAAACAATGAGCACCACTTATGGTGCATATTCTATTAAATACACAATGACCATTGTTTTTTGCACGTACATATATGTATTTACTGATGGCGTTCAATCTAGCGCATTGTGATAAATTACTAAAAAACAAAGCGGTGCATCCTTTGGAGCACCCTGACACTAGCGCAAAATGGGCTTATACCCATACCAAACCATTACACTTCATTGACAAAAATGCTAACTCAATGATATATAAACCTTAACCTAGCGATGCACCAAGTTTAACTAACCACGTCGGGGCATACTAGACAATTAACCCCCCAACACGTCAATGTTAAAATGCACCGTCATACTTTTTAAAAAATACACGCATTGAAAAAATGGTGCCAATGTATTTTAACATTACGCACCAACACACTTCACTTCACCAATGACACCACTAACATAATGATTTATAAAATTTAACATAGTGGTGCAACCATTGTAATCCAACGCACCGGTATTGTATACAGAAATGCACTGGGACATATATTTCCTGAATTTCCATAACGCGGTGTCTCATTGGACGCCTCATTCCTAGTGCTCTCTCATTTACAATGCACCAAGGAACAAAATGATGATGCCCCACTATGATGGTGGTACCAGTGTGTTAATAGTAACACCTCGCACCGATTCGTCCTCTCATTTCAATGGACAACCTCTCATCGATGTTGTCGACAACAGAACACATCATTAAACAAATTACTAGTACTTCAATAGAATAGTAGCACCAATGCGTTTATATTAACACATTGCACCTTGTAAGTTCATATACAACAATTTCACTAGTCAATGTAGACGGATCAAATAACACACTGGTAATTTTTAGATCACGACACGGAGCCAAATTTTCAAAAACTTTTAGTGCAGTGCGTCTTATGCTAAGCACCGATGCTTTCTATTAATTGAACTCTTTGCCAAGATTCTGAAACAAAAATTTCCTTCGCAGTGCGTGAAATAAATAAAATGCACTAGTGATATGTACTACAACATAATGAGAAAATTACATATTAATTTATCATCCTGGTGCGTTTTGTGGGATGGCTCATTACTAGTGTGTTATAATACAAATACATCAGTATCAATGCATACAAAGGTCAAATGGAGCCTTGGTGCGGTTAAATAAGTTTTACGTAGAAAAATAGTTTAAAAATTATCATTATGATGCGCATTTTAGAACGTGCCCATAAAGGGTGTTCCATGGAAAGAGAACACATTGGTTAAAAGAATTAAGTGCATGAAATAAAATAGTGTCTTTTTGTTTAATATAACTCACTGCACCGCGTGGTTTCACACCAACCCTAATCCGGTGCACTATATATCAGAGTGTATCGCTATATGTATATAGATGCTCAACTAACAATCATGCACTCATGCACTATATTTAATAGATTTATAATCGGTTCCTTATGTATAATAAGGAGCACCAGACGCACTGCATATGGATTTTTTAATAGAACTACCTACTTTTTCACTTTGTTTTTGCAAACATAAACTATTTTCAGTTTTTGATAAATACAAATTAGTTATATATGTTTGATTTTTATATTTTAAATTCATTTTATCTATATATATGTGCCTAAAAATGATTTTATGTGAATCATATATGTCGATGATGCTCAATACAGTAGCAACAATAGTAGCAGTAGCATCCAAAAGAAAAAAATATATAATTCACAATCTACATATGCAAACCTCTATAGTTAAATTTTGTGGAGGTTTTGCTTTGCGGAGGAAAAAACATAGGTCACTCTTCGGTGCCTCTCATAATTTAGGGCATGGACTTGATCCTCTGCCATATATTTAGTGATCTACTTTGCATATCCTCCTTCGTGGGATGCTTGAATTTCTACGATATATCATCCTTGTCATTTTTGGATAAATAATCTGAAGTAGAATCAATCTACTTGTAGATCACATACCTACACCTCCTCTTCTTCGCCTCGAGGGGGCTTATCGAATAGATTTTTGACGATGGAGTGTAATTTTGTGGTATTGAAGTATCTATAAATGGGCCCCTTTCTTGTGGAACCGATCACATCAATTTTGTTCCCTTTAAACTTTGATGGTCCATTTTGAGATCAAAGTTTCGCCCCACAAGACAGTGCCTCCAAATTTTAAGAGCTAGCATTACAACAACCAACTCTAAATCATGATTCACATATATCTCTTCATGTTTCTTCAACTTCCTTGATGCATAAGCTATCACTCCTCCATATTGCATTAGCACGCCCCCCAACCCTTGTTTCGAGGCATCCGTGCAGACTGTGAAGTCCTTTTCCATATCCGACACTCGTAGAATTGGCACACTAGTTAGTAACCTCTTAAGCTCAATGAATGCACTATCACATTCTTCTATCCATTCATACCTGACCCCCTTACGTTGAAAAGTGGTGATGGATTTCACTATTTTTGAGAATCCTTCCACAAATCTCCAGTAATAACCTGCTAGCCCCATGAAGCTTCTCACCTCATGGGAATTTTTCGGCACTGGCCACTCCATAATGGCCTTTACCTTTTCTGGGTCCACAGAGATTCCTTCGCCGAAAATGATATGACCTAAATAGTGAATCTCTTTATGGAAGAAGGAACACTTCGACAACTTCCCATACAATTTGTTCTCTCTAAGACAGGACAACACTACTCGTAAGTGTTCCTCATGTTCTCTTTCGTTCTTGGAATAGATGAGGATGTCATCTAGAAAGACTTGTACAAATTGATCTAAGTACTTCCAGAATACACCGTTCATGAGGCTCATGAATACTGTTGGTGCATTGGTCAATCCAAAAGGTACTACAACGAACTCGTAATGTCCAAACCGAGTTCGAAAGGCAGTTTTTGGGATATTGCCTTCCTTAATCCTTAACTGATGATACCCCGATCGCAAATTGATCTTTGAGAATACCATTGCTCCTTTAATCTGATCGAAGAGGTCATCTATTCGCGGTATTGGGTACCTATTTTTCATTGTAGCACGATGTAAGTCCCTGTAGTCTATACACAGTCGTAAGGATCCATCCTTCCTATTTACAAAAATTACGGGTGCGCCCCAAGGTGAGACACTGGGCCTTATTAGCCCTAAGTCCAGTAACTCTTTCAACTGCATTTGCAATTCACAAAGTTCCGGTGCTGTCATCTAATACAGAGTCTTGGAGATTGGTTATGAACTAGGTTTTAGCTCAATAGTAAAAGCAAGCTCCCTCTCAGGAGGTAATCCTGGTAACTCGTTCGGAAAAAAATCCTTAAATTCTAACAATACCGGGTACTGATCCAATGAGGGTCCCTTCCTTTCATTCACTGCTTCCACTACATAAAGTTGACACCCTTTCCTCAAGCATCGCTTAACTTTCATAGTTGATATAAAGCGTAATGACACTTTTCTCCGTACACCGTGGATCTCTACTGGTCTTCCTTCATCATTGACACAAAGCACCCTCCTTGTGAAACAATCTACCAAGGCTCGGTGAGATGCTAACCAATCCATTCCAATGATTAGGTCATACGCCCCGAGATCAGTGGCGTATACCTTCAACCTGGTAGTACACACACCCAGGTATACTATACAATTATCAACGCTAGGTCCTACTGCTTATTTTTCTCCCGAAGCCATCTCAACTTGTTTAAAGTCATCATGCTCGTAAGCTGCCAACCCACTCTTTTCTAATGCACATGGGGAAATGAAACTATCTGTAGCACCAAAATCAAATAAAATCTTAAGATTGATATGATTTAGCGTACCTGATGACTCCACCACCGTGGATTGATGTTCAGCATCGCGATTATTAAGCACTGCATAAATCTGGTGGCTGCTACTTGCTCTCCCCATCGGTGCCTTTCCTTCTCTATGCACAAACCCTTATTGTAACTATGGGAAGTCACGCTGGTAATGGGGTCCTCCGCACCCCCAACAGGTAACATGAGATTGAACCTATGCACTGTTATGTGACTGTCTCTGAAATGAGTTCCTTCCCCTAGAACCCCTGCCCCTACTAGTTGTTCCCTGAGATGGTCATGGACCTGTCTGCGTCATTGGTGATGAACGAGATGTTGCACTTGCTGCCATTGAAATCCCTACGGCTACTGTCCTTGGTGAGACTTTGTTACCATATGGTGGTGGCCTTGAGCCCCCTCCCCTGGGAAATGTCCTTGGGGCCTTCCCTATGAATCCAGGACGATGTGGAAATGTCGGTCTTGTACCCCCGGTTAAGCTCATGTGTTCCTCCGCATAACGTGCATTTTCCACCGCTTCCGCTACTGAAGATGGTTTCCACATCCGCACCATAGCTCTTGTCTTAGGGTTCAACCCATAGATGAAGGGTTCTTCCTTTCGTTGGTCATTATCCATATACGAAACATATTTGACCAATTCCATAAATCTGATATCATATTCTTCTACAGTTCTGTTTCCTTGTACTAAGGCATGAAACGCCCCTACCTGTTGTTCCTCATAATACGCTGGCAGATATTTCCTCTGAAACCTCTCCTCGAAAAGTTCCCAAGATACTGTGTCCGGGGTAAGGTGCAGTTGTTTTTCCAGGTTGCCCCACTAGTTCAAGGCACTGTCTCTTAACTGAAAATTTGCGATCTTCACCTTTGAATTGGACGCATAGTCCTTTAAGGCAAAGCACCTTGTCATGCCTTCCAACCATGCTTCCGCACGTTCACTGGCGCGACCCCCGACAAACTCTGGAAGTTTGATCCTCTGCAATTCTTGCATGATGTCTTCGGGTGGAAGTCCTCCCCCTGAATCCCTTGACGCTTCTGGATTACTCGTTCCATATGGTGGGCGTTCCACTTCAGTCCCTACTAGTTGTCATCCCTTTAAAGTCTCATTAATGGCCTCCAACAAGCGCAGTATGAGAGCTAGTTTGGGCGATGGTGGCAGTGGCGCTGGTGGTGTTGGCAGTGCTTGCGACGACGCTCCCCTGCCTCGACTCCCTCGATTCCTAACCATCCTGTATTATTTAACCCGCATCAACCAAATTTGTTAGAGTGAGTTCAAGGATGTTTCAAATTGGTGCTACTCAAACTAGAAACAGGGTTAGGCGTAAGTTTTCTTTACTTGTCTGTAAACAAACATTACTCTCTTTAGGGGATTGGCTAGGTTAGGATTAGGATTAAGCGTCTAAGCTTGATTTCTTCACCTAAGAAACTATTGGTTCCCTTTCCCTCTAGCTACACTAGCCTTGCGTCATACTCGCCAATTCCTATTTCTTGCTCTCCTAGTGCGTATGCTGCCTCCTTCTCGCTTGTCCTAGTCTAAGTCCTTTTAAATTTTCACTTACAACTAAATATCCTCCAATGCTTGACTCGTGAGCTTTCCTTAGCGCGGTGTACATAAGCGTTGAATTGCATGTCTCGGTGGCTGCAGGTGCGAGTATTTAAGGATTGTAGAGTGGCTTTCAGCATTGGAACTTACTGCTTGTGCGTTGTGGTTATGTATTGCTTCCTAACTTGTGGGTGTATGATGTAGTGAGCCTCAGGCGATGTATTGAAGCTTAGTGTTCGACTTTGGTTGGTGGAATGGAATGGAGGGACTTGGCACTTGGTTTGTTTGAATCGTCGGTTTTTTTTGTTTTGCAGTGCGTGCCCTTTGAGCCCGCTTGTGAGATCCTCCTCTCTGTGTCTTGATTCTTGGCACTTGGGCGCTCGATCTTGGTTAACTCGTGTTGTATTGCAGGTTCTTAGCTCGGTGTTTTAGTTTAAAACTAATTAATCACTTTAACTAGTTTTAAATTTAGCATGAATCACAAATTTTAAATATAATTAATTAATTAAAACATAATAGTTAAAAACTATATTTAAATTATATTTAAATTATATTTAAAATTAAACATAACATAATTAATTAATTAAAACATAATAGTTAAAAAAAAACTATATTTAAATTATATTTAAAATTATTAAATTTTATTATAATTATAAATCAAATTATATTTAAATTTAAACTATAAATAATTTAAACCATTATTTGGAATTATATAACATTAAGATTTCACCAAAATAATAAAAAAAAAAATTAAAAATTTAAAAAATTTAAAAAAATAAAACAATTTTTAACCTGGGCAGTGGGTCCTCGCATGAGGCCCACGTGCCCCTCCCAAATCCATGCTCGTTCCCAACCCTACATGTCTCTTAATCAAACCCTTAACTTTCCTCAAACCTAACACTCCATCACTACCGCCTATCTCCCTACGCAAATGCACCCTCGACTTCTCCCTCTCTGCTACTGTGGCGGAGCTCTGGTAATGGCCGCGGGATCCTCCCTTGGCTTGGTAATGGGAGGTTTTTCTGTAGCTTGAAGAGTGATACACGCGATATCATCAGTATGTGAGGTTATTCTGTAGCTTGGAACGAGAAGGAAAATTATTTCTATGCTCTGTAGCTATTGGAATTCAACGATCTGCCATTTGCAGTTATTGATCTATTTGTGAAAGCCTTATGTATTCTTCCAGTAGCTAGCAACCCTTGCAACTACTTCATTGCAGTGATGAGATGATATCTCTCAGCTTGTTTATGTTGGTAATTTTTTATGTAGAGTTAGAGGTATGTGTATTTGTACTGAGAGATTTGGGCATACTGTTTGACTTATATTGCTCTGAACACATTTTGATTAGGTTGAAGTCCCATGTATAGAAAAGTTTCTTCTAGCATGACTTAATTGATCATGCGGGCATGCTTATTTCTTTTTGTATTTTGTGCAAGTCCAAGCCTTCATATGTTTCAACATCAACTGTCAAGTCTCTGTTTACAGATGTAGCAGTGCCTATTATTTGCAATTTTGGGAAAAGGTTTCGTAGTGGCCCTTTATTCTATGATTTCTGCATATTATTGGCCTCATTTTCATTTGTCCCCAATTTCTCTCAAGGATCTTGGCTGCAAGGCATTGTTTTCATTTTTGGTTTCCACGTGTGCATTGAGCATATATTGTGGACATGGGTCTTCAAATTCTCCAGATCGGCTCTTAGCTATATGTCATGGTCATCATCACCAATATATAGACTTATGTGTAGTTTGTGTGCAGTTTTGTCATTCCTTCAAGCGAGCGTGTATGTTTCTTCAAGTGGGCGGGCGCGAGGAGATGATATGGGAGGTGCATTACTTGAGGAAGAACACAAATCACGCTAGAGGTGTTCCTTACGCTTCTTCCAACCAGAGCCTTCATGTGCAAGCAGACGTGAGAATTTTGGCATAAGTGTGATCACTGGCATCCTCATTGAAATGGAATGAACAAGTTGGCATATGCATGTTTCATCATTGGCATCCTCCTTGTGGATTCGACCAGTGATAATTGATTCTGGACATGGCACTTGATACTTTCAGGGTGGTTCTTCGTACTATGATTTCCACATCTTTCTTTAGGTTATTGCATTGACCAATGCCTTCAATTGTCTTCCAATTTCTCTAGTTGTGTACTATGACTTCCACATTTGCCTCCATTTTATTTCATTGGCCATCGATAGGCTTCTAATCTCTCCTAAGTCTTTTGGCTCTACGACATGGGTTTCTTTTCTGGTTCCTTCTAACAACGGCCTGTGTTCGCAGATATATCAGAATGTGTTCCTCACCCTTTCTGTGATGAAAAGATTAAGTTGGTAGGTCTTTGTGTTTTATCTCTAGCTTCCCTTTGTGGTGACCATGGTTTCTGAATCTCTCAACATGGCCTCAATACTTTAGAGCGGTTTCTTCAACTTCTACCCAAGGCCTTCAATGTGTTGCATATATGTCCAATTGTCCTCCTCACCCTTTCTATAATGAAATGAATAAGTGGACATGTGGGAAGTATGATTTTATGTTTGGTTTCGTCTTCTGACGACCGTGGTTTCAGTATCTCGAGATGGCAAAATTACTTTAGAGTGGCTCCTTCTCCTTCTAACCAGGGTCTTCTATGTTTTAACACTTGTGACTAGCGACTTGTATGTTTAATCAGATTTTGGCATATGGTAGTTTAATATGTGATGTGGCTTAGGATAGTGATTAACACTTGTGCGCACACAATAAAGGGCTTAGCACCTAGCGCTGGGCTGTGTGAGAATTGTTTGTGTATGGGTCTGTGAGGGAAGGGTAGTTGCCCCCCACCAATATATATATATATATATATATATATATATATATATATATATATATATATATATATATNTTTTTTTTATACTTTAAATAATAACATTTTTTTTTTTACTGTAAATTGTTAAATTATTGACCGATGTGAATTCAATAGTGAGGGTATAGTGGTTGTAGCAAACAATTGGGTGCACAACATGCTTTTCCTACAGAAACAGAGCAACATAAACCTGGAGGAAAAGCAGGTCCTAGCATTCTTGGAGTTAATATTGGCAAGAACAAAACAAGTGAAGATACAGTTGTTGACTATATGGTACTGTTTTTTTTTGTTCGTTACTTTCAATATGTATAGAATTATACTAATTTCAATTGAGCATATTGTTTATATATAGATCTGTGTAAAAATAAAATAGAAATCTATGTTTTTGGCTTACAGGTTAGGTGGATCTGGAGTTGGAATTGGACCTTGGCCCTAATTTATTTTTACAATTACATAAATATTTTCATATACACATTATTTAGGGATTGTTTAGGATTTCAGGGCAAAGGGTTTCAATATAGCCAATTAGGGGTTGTTAAATTTCTGGGTTAGTGTTGAACAGTTTCAATTCTAGACTTTCCTTCTTACAAATGGTTAGGTGGGTAGGTAGGCCCTTAAGGCTCCACATTGTGAACTACAACTATGATACCATGTGTAGTAGCCGCAAAATACAAAATTACATACAATTTAACATATATTTCCTTTCTCTATATGTAAATCGTTCATTGACATCCTACAAGCATAAAAATTCTACTCGACTTCAAATCTATTTACAGTATGAAAAATAACTTAACATAATAAAATTTAATTACCTCTCCCTGATGCTAATTTTTCCGTTGACTTGGTTGTCTAGCCTGCTACTTTGTTGTTGCCTGATGCGCTGACCAACTCTGCCCAAACCGTGTTTCCTCCATGCCAGCTAGGAGCAGCCTGTCCGACTTCCTAGCTCCAGGATACCGTAAGGATATCCTGGTCCCCGTGCCCAAAACCCCCAGCAAACCGGTGCCCCCTGCTTCTGGTTCACCCCAAAAAAAACATAAAACAAACTCCTCACACCAGAAAAATAATCACCTCAAACATACAGTCTTTTCCCCTTCAATAATTCTTCCTCCTCCCAAAATAATCATCCCCTTCCCGTAAGACTCCTTCCATCATATCCCTCCTTCACTGACCCTTTCATCCTCATTAATTTCCTTATCCCTACATTCATTATCTTATCCTCTTATTTAATGTCTTATCATATTATTTAATGTTTCTTATCCTTATATTTAATGTTTCTTATCCCCTCCATATACGTAAATCATTTAAACAAATTAAAATTATTAACCCTCTTAAATTTATCACCCATGTCATTGAATGTGATAGGTAATTAATTAATTTATTAATCAAAATTATAACAATTAATTAATTAATAAATATTTAATTAATATTATTATGCCAATCTTTGTTTAATTAAAACCATGTTAGGACAATTAATTACTTAATTAATTTTTATTTAATAATCCCTAAGCATATATTCAACTAGGGTTGTTACAGTACTTCCCTCTCCATCCCTCATCACTCTACGTATACCTGACTAGGTTGTCATTATGCCCATTAAGTAGCTCGGTACTATGCCTATGTCTCTCCCCCAAGACATTAGTGCGAGATTTCCTCTCGGAAATATGGACCGTCAGGCTCGTTTTGGAGGTAATCTATGGGCTGCATCTGAATCCCCTCCCTGCAGATTAACATTCTCTTCTTTTGGTGGTCGTCTGCAAATCTCGACTCCCTTTGCACGGTCTCTAGCCTTACAAACACCGACAAAATTATCATCGGCTCCCTGCATGGCTTCTAGCTCCGAGTCTGTTTCTCTCCCAATCCCCCCCCTTCGCTGGAACTGGAAATTCCCCAACGAAAAAGGAAATTAAGCGCCCAGAGATGATTCTTGCTCTGACTGGACGGGGAAGGTGGCAGAAGGTTTGACATGTTGGAGGAAGACCTCAACCAAATTAGAGAGGAATCTTTAGAATCTCTCACACAGTCTGTCGTATAACGGACATAGAAACCAAGATGGAAAAGTTGGAGATGCAAGTCGCCAAGATGTCCCCTTAGCACGATGCAGGGGTGAATGCCCCGCCGAGTGTTGATCCCCGTTGGCTTTAACCTCCATAGTAGTTAATTTTTGGAACCTAAATTAGAATAGGCATTTATGGGTTTTGTTATATGACACCTATATATGTAATTTTTGATATTATGCACGGGATGCATGCAATTATGTAAATGTTCCTACAATGATCATACCACTGTTTTTTTAATACAAATCTCTTTTTCTGATAAAAAAGAATATTTGAATGATAACAAGACCATTAAACATAGAAAACAAAAATATATAATAAATTGTATTTAAAATATCACACCATTCATTTATTGTTTGCTATAAAACAAAATTCAACATAGAGAACAAAAATATATAATAAATTGTATTTAAAATATCACAGCATTTATTGTTTGCTATAAAACAAAATTCAACATAGAGACGAAAAATATATGATAAATTGTATTTAAAATATCACACCATTTATTGTTTGCTATAAAACAAAATTAAACATAGAGACCAAAAATATATAATAAATTGTATTTAAAATATCACACCATTTATTGTTTGCTACAAAACAAAATAAACACATGAAAATATTTTTTAACTTTTATTTTTATTAAAGGATTTATATGGAAAACATCTTTATTTTATGAGCTGACTAACCCACCTAGGCTCCATCTTTGGACATATCCTGAACACGGTGTGACATAGTCGGACAGKTAGATTAAATTTGTAGTTATAAAGGCACATGCTCAATGACTGTTGTCATGACCAAATTTCTTATTTCGTTTCTGGCAACGCTGAAGCCGTCTCGGTCTTTATAGAGGTGATAGAAAGCTCTCAGAATGTCAAAAGCATGTTTCTTCGAAGTGATGGGAACATTGTTGTCCGGTTTGAGTAATCTGTTGACCATGGCGTTGATATAAGTAACAGCATCTTCCTCTGTTGACTCAGGATTATCTTTCATATAACAGGATATACCCGAAGATTCTTCTCCACGGCTCCTCTC
>ML812632.1:195964-208250 GCA_009831015.1 Picea engelmannii
GCCCACTAGTGGAAGAAATATTTTATTCATTAGAGCTAAGTGAAAGTGGAATAAAGAAAAAGAAACAAGGGTGCACTAATTCATGAAGGAATTTAATATTATTTTTTGGTCAAAATATTTCTAGAAGAGGCACTCAAGTAATATTATTATTTGGACATTGTTATTTCTAGGACAATGCCCTCATCATGGAACTTTACACTTGGCATTCATGAACAGCTTGTGAAAATTCTCCCTACCTATTTGACCAAGACGTTTATTAATAGTTTGGAGCACTACAAGGAAAACACTTTGTGACAGAGGTTTTTAGTGTTACAATATTTGGAAAAAAATTCAAAAAACTCTCGGTTACAACCTCCACTATTCATAGTGGAGATGTTAGTGGATGTTACCTATAACCAAAAAAATTTGGGTTGGTGAAGGTTTTAGGAAAGTTTGTTTTTCTATTTCTTATATTGGTAAAACGCATTGGTGTCATATTAAGTATCATGGATTAGTGCATACGCAAAAATACAAGGAACTAGTGCTCTTATAATTAGTGCACACCAGTTCCTCCTTTTATGTTGCATGGAACATCAATGCTTTCTTTGTTTATGTATGCATATGAGAGTATTGGTTTTTATGTGCATCATCAATGCTCATACAATTTGTATACACGAGGATATTTTTTTTTTTAGGGCACATTCGTGCTCATGTAATTTGTACGCACTAGTGTTTGTATTACCATACACATTAGAGGATAGTGAAATTTTGAATATTTGATATGAGATGTCAGTGCCATTATTTGTTACTAAGCATAGATATGTATATTATATGTAAATCCACGGTGCATATATTATATGTAAAGCATCGGTGTGTATTGTAATCATGTGCATAGTAATATTTTGAAATGATAAAATAATTATAGATTGTGTCGTTTAAAGTAATGGCATTTTTTTACGACTTTTAGCAGTGGTGTTTCAATGTAACTAATTGGAACTGGTGCATATAACTCATACAAATGCATTGTTTTCTATATTATGACACACATCATTTAGTGAGTTCAAAAGAATACAATCCACCAATATGCATATATTTTAATTAATTGTTCTTTTACAAATTTTTAATTATTTATCTCAAAATCAAATTATTTTTATATAATATTCATTTTTATTTTTTTGTTATTATGTTTGGATATAATGATTGCATTAATGAATTATCCAACGTATTACAACTATGTTATTTGTAACAATGTAAATCATCTGGATATATTACTTAATTAGCAACGCAACATTTTACAACATTCGACAATGCAATAAAATAAGAAACACATTTTATTATATATGAATAAGAGAGGTGTCGTCATACAAAATGGGACATCATAAATGTTCACAATAATAAAAATGCAACCAATATGTAATTTCTAGATACTTATTGGTCACATGCCCTCAAGCAATTGGGACAATATGTCGAGTAGGTTAAACACAATCCATGATTTTCATAGTCAAATATTCTAAAACATACAACTTGTAGTAACATTCACTAAAAGTTGTTGATATTGTGTTTTGGTTATTTAACCAAATATTTTCTTGATTGGCTTGTTTTTAATGTTTCACATCTTCATGTTGCATCTATAGACATAGAAATAAAGTGTAATATGCACACACACACACACACACACACAATGACATAAATCAAAAGACATACCATAACAATGAGTTCTTCATAAACAATACACATTCTTTTGAAGCCATGCTGCATGTTGTCTCTCAAACTCTCTTCTATTGGCTACACTCCATACATTGTTTCTTGCCTATTTCATATAATTAATATAAATATTTCTTTTTGTTTGATTAATTTTAAAACAAGGGAAGTTAAACAACATAGCTATTTACAAATTGTTCAATTAAACCTTGATACTTCAACATATACTCACAACCCATGCTTAACCCAATGTCTAACAATTCATTAGTTGTGTATTTTTTTATACGTTGGCACCTATTAGAAGAAATCCATGGACAAGTGTAAACTAATTATTTAAATATAAATATCACAACAAACATTAAATATTAAGGTTAAAAATATAAGTGCTCACAAACTTTGTGGTCAACCCTTTTATTCCTCGTTTCTCGTCTCTTATGTGTTGAATTGGTTCCATTTTTTATTTTTATTTTGCAACAAAACAATTGAAAATTAGTATTTAATGCAATAATTAAATTTGATGTAGATAAAAAATAAATGAATGATTACATACCTCTGATTACATATCTTCTTGTACACTTTTTTGGATATCCACGCAGGCATGTTTTGATATTCCCCTCGTTTGTCCCTTGGAATTTTCATAATCTTTCTGGAAAACAAAAAAACATGACTATTTTTTTTTAAATCAACATTAAAATAAATATAGAAAAAAAAACTAATTTGGTAATTTTTGGAACATATTATAGAAAAAGGTTTAGTAATAATACTTTTTAAATGATTCTTTTTTGTTATTGTAATTTTTTTCTATTGCAAGTCTCATGGGTCTCATTGACCATAGCTCCCAAATTGCTTCATGTAGTTTATGTATAACCTCATTCTTGGAGTCATTGGATTGATTTGTGTATTGTAAGTTGAAAGTACACCTATATGTTCGTTACACTAAATCCCTCAAAGTTATGTAAAACAATTTCACCCTCTCATTAACTTCTAACATTACTCTAGATGAACTAAGGATCAAGACATGATAATTTACATCCATTATAATTTGTATCTTCTTATAATGAAATTAAGTTCCCTCACTATCACTCCCTACACACCATTAAAAAAATGTGAAATAGAGTGTTTAAAACATGTTGGCAATTAAAGTTAAGAAAATTACTTGTAGTAAAAAATTAAAGAAGAACTTCATGCTGATTATCTTTTGATCTACATAGTCGGGCTCTCTTTGCAACATTTCCATAAAGCATTTACACTCTTTTAGATTCATATTGTGAACAATCTTATCAAGTTTTCTCTCTACATGACATGCCCTAACTAATACAAATCATTAATTTAAACCTACATATAATTAAAATACATTAATTTTTTAATAAAACTTAAAGAACTTGCCTTGGAGTGAGTGAATGAAGTTGATGGAAAAAAGTGGCAACGGGGTGAGCACAAACGCGTTCATGCAGAAATGCATGGATGTTTCTAGGAACACACATGCATTCTTGATGTGCCTTTCTTGACAAACCCTGAACCTCCACGCATCATGCCACAGAGGCTTGTCAACAAGAACACATGTGAATTCATTGGAACTCATGTACATTTCTAGGAACACATGTGCATTTTGAAGAGGAATGCACATGCATTCTTGTCGGACCCAATAAAAGGGTCCACGATAGGATTTTTTGTCGTATTGACCACCACGCCTCACGTTTTAGGATATATTGAGTGAATTCAATGGAGTGATTTTGCACAGCAAGTGTCTACAAAATTGAACACCATCTCAGAGGCAAGAGAAATATTTATTTTCAATTAATTTGTAGTTTTTTTAATTTCTTAAACTATTTAATTGCATGTTTTTTTATAATTTTTTAATTTAAATAAAAAAACCAACCTAATTTATATAAACTCCCTTATTAAATTGCAGAAGAATAATTAAGATGGAACTTGGACCCAACCAAAATCCAAAATAACCATGCAAAGGAACAAAAAACCCCAACCCACAACTTATAAACATAAACACAGAAACTGATGAAGGGTTGATGTCTTTGAGATCAATTGTATGTGACTTAAGCAATACAAGAGAGCCTAGTCTATTCTCATTGTCCACTTCATTAGAAACCATTGTATCGTTCATTACAGGTTCCTAAGGGAAATTAACGAGTATTTGTGAATACAGGGCTAGCATGTTTGAATATTATAGGACTGCCATTGATAAAAACCAAGTCAGAGACTTGAACATTACAAAACAAGATTTGATGTCACTATTTATTAATCCTAGAATTGTACTATGACCACCTATCAACAAGAGACATATTTGCATTTATTGGTGCATCCAACAATAATTTAAGGATAATTGGATGGATAGATGGTTCATGGTGTTCGACAAAGCTCCCTACAATAACAGGGAAGGTGTGTCCATATTTCTTGAGGAAATTATGAGCATAGTTTAATTTGGGTCACCATGCCAACTACGTTGACATTAGTGAGTTCAAGGGGTGGTTCTTAGGTCCTCATAGGATGGAGATAATGCTAGACATGACCCTATTCTAGGTCCTTGTCCTCCCAGGTGATTTCCTAACCCCTCCGCTCAACATCCTCCCATTGCAGAAATTGCGAGAAGACTTGTTATGGGTCGATGGAGGCCAGTGGACATCTAATTTTCATGGAGGAGGCTAGTGTCTTAACATATCTATGTTATTGATGATTATATATATGTATATGTATGTGTGTGTGTTTGTGTAGTTTTTTGTGTATTTATTTCCATATCTTATTGTATGATGTTTTGCAGTTTCTATGCCCCTATAACATACCCTCTATGCTAGTATATGCATCTTTGTCAGTTTCACCATTGATGCAATAGTAGAGGTAGTTTCTTCATTCGGTGTACTACATACAAAGGTATATGTCACATTTGATAAATTCACCATATTGGGTTGTTTATTTTCTGGCATCCTCAATTATAATGTTCTTGTGTTTCTACATGTATTGGTACCATACGGTAACGAGCCATGTCCACTAGCGATGGAAAATTCACCACCTTCACAGGTATCATGTGTTAAGTTAAATCTTGTTTAAATTTCAAATCTATTATATTTTTTGGTTGATTTTTACCTTTTGGTACTAATAAAAATATTATAAATATGTATGCAGGTTTCTTCATCCATTGTTGGATCACTTATACCACCACGACTTCATTCACCACCACTACCTACACTCCACCTATTATTTTCCTCGAGCTACAGGGTTAGTCCAGTCCTTAGCCACCCTATCTCATATTTTTGGATATATCTTTCCATCCCAAAGGTTTTACGATCCCTTGTACAACTCGTGGGGGTTTATCGTCACTCACCCCTACCATATTTCATATCCCATCCATCAATAGTTGTTGAACCCATAGGACATCGACCCCCACCACCTTTTCCATTGCATCCATCCATAGTGGATGAACCCATACGCCATCCACCCCCACCACCTTTTCCATTTGTGCCATCCATTGAGGTTTTCATGGTAGATGTTTTATTAGAGAATGTTGTATGCCTAAGCACTCCTCCTTCCAATGAATCTATGTTGTTTCCCCAGTTATTCACAACGAGATGATTTGTTGATGATCAATTTGTATGTATCATGAATGGAATTGATTTTATGCATTTTTTTTTAAATTTCATGATTTGATCCTTGCAATTAATGCATGGTGGCATCACTAAGAGATTAGGGTCATAGAGGAGGGTAACACCCTTGCAGGTGTTAGTATCATCTATGGTGAGTTGTCTTATGTTGAATTACAAAGTATCATTTTGTAAGTCTGTTGATTCATTGTAGAAACCAACTTACATGAATTTCATTTCTTTGTCCATTCTCTAGAGCGATGAACCATGCCCAGGAACAAAACCACTTGAGGTGCTTCTTCAAGTAAGAGAAGAACAATTAATTTCCAATATTCTCATCATAGTTGTGAGGGTGGAAATGGTCAATGAGTGACCAATGTGTTCCATTTTGTATGTAGGTCATCGTATGACACTTTTCCATGTTAGGGAACTTGCCACCATTTTGTATATTACTATAAGGAGAACACGTTATTGCCAAGTTTTTTATGGAACCTCCTTGAAAAACTCTTCCCTTAACTGTTTATAGCAAAGGTTGTTAGCGAAGGAGGGTGGTCGGAGGATTTTTGGAGTTTTTTATTTTTTTTTCCAGTGTTCCTTTATGGTACATACGCATAGAAACAAACCTAAAACATAGAACAATGGGGATTTAATGTTCAAACACACCATCATTGTTCATAGCGTAAGTTTCTCGATCCACCTTTAAGGTATATACGCATCAACAATTTCATGAGAAATGTATCATTGGTGCGTCTAGGTTCTAATAACACGGCCATAACTTATAATAAAATTATATGCACCAAATAAATCACCCTAGTGTAGTTGAAAAATACGCACCAGTATGTTCATGAACAATACCACACCGACGCATCCATGTTTTAGTAACACCGATGTACTTTATAACAAAATTACATGCATTGAATAAATCATACCGACATTGTTGAACGACACATGTCAGTGCACCTCACTTTCGAAAACCACATTTTTTTAGGGTAAATAGATAAAATTATCAAACCAATTTTCATGATTACAATTCATCTTGTGCTTCCAAACCCTCAAACAAGCAGCGGTTCTCACCTTTCTTCCTAATACTCCATGTTTTCAGTGTTGTACACCGACTAGGATATCTCCATTAGTGGATCCAGACATTTCCAAATTTTGAAAATTACCACAAATTTTCGTCTCCTCTCAAAGGTGCATCCATACCTTCTGAGGACAGAAGAGACTATCTAAATTATTTGTTACCCTCCTCTTTTCATTTTCATCCAATCAAAATTACATGTTATCTTGAAATTTCACATTTCACATTTCCTCCAAGCGATGCGTACTGTGTTAAATAAACAATGAGCACCACTTATGGTGCATATTGTGTTAAATACACAGTGACCATTGGTTTTTTCACGTACATATATGTATTTACTGATGACGTTCAATCTAGCGCATTGTGATAAATTACTAAAAAACAAATCGGTGCATCCTTTGGAACACCCTGACACTAGCGCAAACTGGGCTTATACCCATACCAAACCATTACACTTCATTGACGAAAATGCTAACTCAATGATATACAAACCTTAACCTAGCGATGCACCATGTTTAACTAACCACATCAGGGCATACCAGACAATTAACCCCCCAACATGTCAATGTTAAAATGCACCGTCATACTTTATAAAAAATACACGCATTGAAAAAATGGTGCCAATGTATTTTAACATTACGCACCAACACACTTCACTTCACTAGTGACACCACTAACATAATGATTTATAAAATTTAACATAGTGGTGCAACCATTGTAATCCAATGCACTGGTATTGTATACAAAAATGCACTAGGACATATATTTCCTGAATTTCCATAGCGGGGTGTCTCATTGGACGCCTCAGTCCTAGCGCTCTCTCATTTACAATGCACCAAGGAACAAAATGATGATGCCCCACTATGATGGTGGTACCAGTGTGTTAATAGTAACAGCTCACACCGATTCGTCGTCTCATTTCAATGGACACCCTCTCATCGATGTTGTCGACAACAGAACACATCATTAAACAAATTAATAGTACTTCAATAGCATGGTAGCACCAATGCATTTAAATTAACACATTGCACCTTGTAAGTTCATATACAACAATTTCACTAGTCGATGTAGATGGATCAAAATAACGCACTGGTAATTTATAGATCACGACACCAAGCCAAATTTTCAAAAAATTTAGTGCAGTGTGTCTTATGCTAAGCACCGATGCTTTCTATTAATCGAACTCTTTGCCAAGTTTTTGAAACAAAAATTTCCTTCGCAGTGCGTGAAATAAATAAAATGCACTAGTGATATGTACTACAACACAATGAGAAAAATACATATTAATTTACCATCCTGGTGCGTTTTGTGGGATGGCTCATTACTAGTGTGTTATAATACAGACGTATCAGTATCAATGCATACAAAGGTCAAATGGAGCCTTGGTGCGGTTAAATAAGTTTTACGTAGAAAAATAGTTTAAAAATTATCATTCTGATGCGCATTTTAGAACGTGCCCATAAAGGGTGTGCCATGAAAAGACAACACACTCGTTAAAAGAATTAATTGCATGAAATAAAATAGATTCTTTTTGTTTAATATAACTCACTACACCGCGTGGTTTCACACCAACCCTAATCTGGTGCACTATATATCACAGTGTATCGCTATATGTATATCGATGCTCGACTAATAATCATGCATTCATGCACTATATCTAATAGATTTATAATCGGTTCCTTATGTATAATAAGGAGCACCAGATGCACTGCATATGGATTTGTTAATAACACTACCTACTTTTTCACTTTGTTTTTGCAAACATAAACTATTTTCAGTTTTTGATAAATACAAATTAGTTATATATGTTTGGTTTTTATATTTTAAATTCATTTTATCTATATATATGTACCTAAAAATGATTTTATGTGAATCATATATGTCGATGATGCTCAATGCAGTAGCAACAATAGTAGCAGTAGCATCCAAAAGAAAAAATATTTAATTCACAATCTACATATGCAAACCTCTATAGTTAAATTTTGTGGAGGTTTTGCTTTGCAGAGGAAAAAACATAGGTCACTCTTCCGTGCCTCTCATAATTTAGGGCATGGACTCGATCCTCTACCATATATTCAGTGCTCTACTTTGCATATCCTCCTTTGTGGGATGCTTGAATTTCTACAAGATATCGTCCTTGTCATTTTTGGATAAATAATCTGAAGTAGAATCAATCTACTTGTAGATCACATACCTACACCTCCTCTTCTTCACCTCGAGGGGGATTATCGAATAGATTTTTGAGGATGGAGTGTAATTTTGTGGGCTTGAAGTATCTATAAATGGGCCCCTTTCTTGTGGAACCGATCACATCAATTTCATTCCCTTTTAAACTTTGATGGTCCGTTTTGAGCTCAAAGTTTTGCCCCACAAGATAGTGCCTCCAAATTTTCAGAGCTAGCATTACAACAGCCAACTCTAAATCATTAGTCGCGTATAACTCTTCATGTTTCTTCAACTTCCTTGATGCATAAGCTATCATTCCTCCATCTTGCATTAGCACGGTCCCCAACCCTTGTTTCGAGGCATCTGTGCAGACTGTGAAGTCCTTTTCCATATCCGACACTCGTAGAATTGGCGCACTAGTTAGTAACCTCTTAAGCTCAATGAATGCACTATCACATTCTTCTGTCCATTCATACCTGACCCCCTTACATTGCAAAGTGGTGATGGGTTTCACTATTTTTTAGAATCCTTCCACAAATCTCCGGTAATAACCTGCTAGCCCCATGAAGCTTCTCACCTCATGGGCATTTTTCGGCACTGGCCACTCCATAATGACCTTTACCTTTTCTGGGTCCACAAAAATTCCTTCGCCAAAAATGATATGACCTAAATAGTGAATCTATTTTTGGAAGAAGGAACACTTCGACAATTTCCCATACAATTTGTTCTCTCTAAGGCACAACAACACTACTCACAAGTGTTCCTCATGTTCTCTTTCATTCTTGGAATAGATGAGGATGTCATCTAGAAAGACTTGTATAAATCAATCTAAGTACTTCCGGAATACACCGTTCATGAGGCTCATGAATACTGCTGGTGCATTGGTCAATCCAAAAGGTACTACGATGAACTTGTAATGTCCAAACCGAGTTTGAAAGACAGTTTTTGGGATATTGCCTTCCTTAATCATTAACTGATGATACCCTGATTGCAAATCGATCTTTGAGAATACCGCTGCTTCTTTCATCTGATCGAAGAGGTCATCTATTCGCGTCATTGGGTACCTATTTTTCACTGTAGCACGCTTTAAGTCCCTGTAGTCTATACACAATCGTAAGGATCCATCCTTCTTCTTTACAAAAATTACGGGTGCGCCCCCAGGGGAGACACTCGGCCTTATTATCCCTAAGTCCAGTTACTCTTTCAACTGCATTTGCAATTCACAAAGTTTCGGCGCTGTCATCTAATACAGAGTCTTGGAGATTAGTTCTGCACTAGGTTTTAGCTCAATAGTAAAATCAAGTTCCCTCTGAGGAGGTAATTCTGGTAACTCGTTCGGAAAAACATCCTTAAATTCTAACAATACCGGGTACTGATCCAATGAGGTTCCCTTCCTTTCATTCACTGCTTCCACTACATAAAGTCGACACCCTTGCCTCAAGCATCGCTTAACCTTCATAGTTGATATAAAGCGTAATGACACTTTTCTCCGTACACCCTGGATCTCTACTCGTCTTCCTTGATCGTCGACACAAAGCACCCTCTTTGCGATACAATCTACTAAGGCTCGGTGAGATTCTAACCAATCCATTCCAATGATAAGGTAATACGCCCCGAGAGCAGTGATGTATACCTTCAACTTGGTAGTACACACACCCAGGTCTACTATACAATTATCAACGCTAGGTCCTACCGCTTATTTTTCTCTCGAAGCCATCTCGACTTGTTTAAAGTCATCATGCTCGTAGGCTGCCAATCCACTCTTTTCTAATGCAGATCGGGAAATGAAACTATCTGTAGCATCAGAATGAAATAAAATCTTAAGATTGATATGATTTAGCGTACCTAATGACTCCACCACCGTGGATTGATGTTCGTCTTGACGATTATTAACCGTTGTGTAAATCTGGTGGCTGCTACTTGCTCTCCCCATCGGTGCCTTTCCTTCTCTATGCACAAACCCTGATTGTAACTCTAGGCAGTCACGCTGGTAATGGGGTCCTCCGTACCCCCAACAGGTAACATAAGATTGAACCTATGCACTATTATGTGACTGTCTCTGAAATGAGTTCCTTCCCCTGGAACCCCTGCCCCTACTAGTTGTTCCCTGAGATGGTCGTGCACCTGTTTGCGTCATTGGTGATGAACGAGATGTTACACTCGCTGCCATTGAAATCCCTGTGGCTACTGTCCTTGGTGAGACTCTGTTGCCATATGGTGGTGGCCTTGAGCCCCCTCCCCTGGGAAATGTCCTCGGGGCCTTCCCTACGAATCCAGGATGATGTGGAAATGTCGATCTTGTACCCCCGGTTAAGTTCATGTGTTCCTCCGCATAACGCACATTTTGCACCGCTTCTGCTACTGAAGACGGTTTCCGCATCCACACCATAGCTCTTGTCTTAGGGTTTATCCCATAGACGAAGGGTTCTTCCTGTCGTTGGTCATTATCCATATACGAAACATATTTGACCAATTCCATAAATCTGATCTCATATTCTTCTATAGTTTTGTTTTGTTGTACTAAGGCATGAAACACCCCTACCTGTTGTTCCTCATAATACGCTGGAATATATTTCCTCCGGAACCTCTCCTCGAAAAGTTCCCAAGATACTGTGTCTGGGGTAAGGTGCAATTGTCTTTCCAGGTTGCCCCACCAGTTCAAGGCACTGTCTCTTAACTGAAAAATTGTGATCTTCTCCTTTGAGTTGGACGCATAGTCCCTTAAGGAAAAACACCTTGTCATGCCTTCCAACCATGCTTTCGCAAGTTCACTGGCGCGACCCCCGGCAAACTCTGGAAGTTTCATCTTCTACAATTCTCGCGTGATGTCTTCGGGTGGAGGTCCTCCCCCTGAATCCCTTGACGCTTCTGGATTACCCATTCTAGATGGTGGGAGTTCCACTTAGGTCCCTACTGGTTGTCGTCCCTTTAAAGTCTCATTAATGGCCTCCAACGAGCACAGTATGAGAGCTAGTTCGGGCGATGGTGGCGGTGGCGCTAGTGGTGTTGGCAGTGCTTGCGACGATACTCCCCTGCCTCAACTCCCTCGATTCCTAACCATCCTGTATTATTTAACCTACATCAACCAAAGTTGTTAGGGTGAGTTCAAGGACATTTCAAATTGGTGCTACTCAAACTAGAAATAGGGTTAGGCGCATTTTTTCTTTACTTGTCTCTAAACAGACATTACTCTCTTTAGGGGATTGGCTAGGTTAGGATTAGGATTAAGTGTCTAAGATTGATTTCTTCACCTAATAAACTATTGGTTCCCTTTCCCTGTAGCTACACTAGCCTTGCGCCATACTCGCCAATTCCTCTTGCTTGTTCTCTTAATGTGTATGTTGCCTCCTTCTCGCTTGTCCTAGTCTAAGTCCTTTTAACTTTTCTCTTACAACTAAATATCCTCCGATGCTCGACTCGTGAGCTTTCCTTGGCGCGTTGTACATAAGCATTGAATTGCGTGTCTCGGTGGCAGCAGGTTGTTGGTCACTATAATTGCTTAATTAATTTCAAACAACCAAGTGAAACATAAATTATCAACCCAGGGAAGTCTTTTGTTTCAAAGGTAGCTGCGCACTGTATATGCTCAATTCCAAAAGCACTTAGTGTTGTAGTAAAGAAATCAGTCTATCTAAACTTGTTGAAATGAACTGAAGCTCTGAATTGTATCACAGGAAAGAGATCTCCCTATTGCAATTCTCTATAATTCAAATTAAGAATCCTGGATTACATTTTAAAATAACATTGCAATGGGTAAGAACAACTATCT
>ML812633.1:0-37737 GCA_009831015.1 Picea engelmannii
TAATAATATAAAAATATAATAATTAATAACAATATCGGGAAGACATTCTTTAAAGATAATAATTAATAATATAATTATTATTGATTATTAAATATAGTATATAATAAGTAAATGATAATAATAAATAGTTATTATTATTCAAGAGACACATCCTTTCATGGATGGTCACCCTATGTTCTCTATATATGGAACACTCATCATTGTAATAATACATCAATCATATCTCATATGAAGAAAAACAACATGGTATTAGAGCAGGATTGGGCTTGACTCCTGACAGGAGGGCCCAGGAGAATGAAAGAAAATTTAGATTGATTGTGTGACATCGATCCATAGTTGTTGGCCTTAACGTGAGAACGAGAGAACCAATTTTTAAAGGTGTGATTCTGAAGAAAATTTGTGATCTAAGCAAGAACAACATAGAAATTTCTGGCACCACCTTATTTGAGTTCAAACATTGAGCATTTTAAAGTTACATCATAAGCCAAGGTCTGGCCATCTGTGCACTTTGAAAAAGAGAAGTGACCTCTTGGTATTTTTGGAAGGCCAACCTCTATTGGATTATCTAAGTATCTCCAGATCGCTCCACAGATTGTTGGGGTGAAAAAAAAAAAATGCGCAGCCAAAGAGAAGTGCAACCATTAATCGTGTTAGGTCAAAATTTGAAGTTTGATGGCGTAATAAGTGGGTATGGATGTCAAATCGAGCCCCACGCACCAGGTGACTGCAGTAGATATAATCGTATCCAGATTGGTGCGATATTATTGAGGTGTTGCAGCTCGAGGTGCTACAAGCCCGCATTGAATGCAAAGTATTTAAACTTTGAAACTTTGGTACATTCTGCTTAGCATATCACATTCAGAGAGAGATATTGTAGCTCAGATTTATCTCACTTGGAGTATTTGTAGAAATCACTCCAAGGATCGAGCTCCAGTGAAAAAACATCAATTTTGTTGTGTGGATCCACCAAGTCGCCAGAACCCTCGATTGTATGCAATTTTATGTGAAAGGAGATCCTTGTGGATCTGAGGGATGAAACCGTATTGATGATTCTAAAGACCTATGATGTCCATAAACCATTGAATATAGAAGGTGAGTGGATATTCCTTCATATGGGTCATCCATGCATCTAATTCCAATGGGTAATATATTGTAGGATTAGATCACGAGGTATAATCCCAAGAATCGTCATTGGTTTAATCAAGATCATTTTGTGTTGAGATGGACATGGGTGCATGTGTAGAAATTTTTCTTGCATTTGGTAATATCAACACAAGTAGAGGTGTGGTGTTTTCTATCCTCTAGACGACTAACCCATATGGACAAGGGTTCCCCTAATCAATCATGTGAGGTGACTGACAGAGTAATTCTTAGTTGGGTACAAGTATTTCCTAAGCCATGTGACGTGGCTAGGTGTGAATAAAGACTTGAAGCTTAGCCTTTCCTATGCCATGTGAGGTGGCTAGGTGTGAATGAGGCTATGGTCATAGTATTTCCTACACCATGCAAGGTAGCTAGGTGTGAATAAGACTATTGGTAGAGGAGAAGCATTGCAACATGGGCATGGAGACTATGGAAGTGGTTGTGTACCATTGGACAATATTGTAGTAGTTTTGTGCTACTGGTTAATTGCATCATAGTCATAAATAATGTGGTGGATGATTTAAGCTATCGATGGCATGGTAATAATAGTATGCTACTAGTTGATTGCAAAGTAATCATTGGATTACTAGATGAAGGAACCAAGACATTGGTTTCACAAAGAAACCTCGATATGTCTTGGGGGACATTGGTTCCATGAGGGAACCTCAATGTGTCCCATAGATGTTTGAGGTAGGGATCAAGAGGGAATACACAGTTCCTCACAACCCTCAACAAAATGGGGTCATAGAGAGGAAGAACATATCTATTGTTGAGACAGTCAAGGTGATGATTCATGATCAACATTTACCTATGCTTCTATGGGAAGAGTCATGTATGTTCAAAACAAAATTTCTTGAGGAACATGACTCCTGAGGAGGCCTTCACCAGAGTTAAGATTGAGGTTGGAAACTTCAAGATATTTGGGTGTTTAGTATACATTTATGGGGTACAGTGAGTCTTTGAAGGAATATTGTCTCTTCATCCCTGGTCAGATATGGATTGAGTAGGAGACATAAAGAGATGGTACCTTCTGAGAGAGAAGGATACCTTAGAGATATTCATGCTATGTTGCAGCTATGAGCCACATCATTGATTATAAACCTTCCTTTTATGAGGAGGAAACTAGTCATCTAGTATGGAGAGATGCCATGATGGAGGAGTACCCATCCATCATAAAGAATGATCTGTGGGATATTGTTCTGAGACCTCAGGGGAAGTTTGCAGTGACTTCCAAATGGATCTACAAGATCAAAGACATAGTTGATGGGAGCATCGTGAGGAACAAAATGAACTTTATTTCTAGAGGATTCTCTCAGGCGGAGGGAATAGATTATGAGGAGAAATTTTCTCCTGTTGCTCGATACACTTCTATCCGGATGATTATTTCCCCTGCAAAAACCATGGGTTGGAGACTACATCAGATGGATGTAAGGACAACCTTTCTCAATGGAGAGATTAAGGAGCAACTATACATCGAGCAGCCAAATGGTTTCGTGATACATGAGAGGGAGTCTCATGTGTGCAGGTTGAACATGGCCTTGTATGGAATCAAGCAACCACCTCGATCTTGGTATGCAAGGATTGATGAACACCTGATGAGTTTGGGATTCAACAAAAGTGTTGTTGATCCCAACCTATACTAAAAACCTGTTAATGGTGAGGCCCTGATTTTGGCCCTCTGTGTTAATGATTTATTCCTCACAGGTACACATAGCTTTATTTTTGAATGCAAGTATGTGTTGGCCTCTAAGTTAGAGATGAAGGACCTCGGTATGATTCACTACTTCTTGGGACAAGAGGTGTGGTAGAGAACTGATGAGATCTTCCTGAGTCAGGGGAAGTACATAGTTGAGATATTGAAGAAGTTTGAGATACTGAACTTCAAGCCCGTGGCTATACCAATGATGACGAATCTAAAGAAACTAGGTGTGTCTTCTTCCGTTTTTTACGAAATTGATCTTACTATGTGCAGACAGTTGATTGTATAATTGATGTATCTGGTTAACACCAGACCAAATATTTTCTATGCAGTGAGTGCACTTAGCCAGTTTATAAGTCAACTGAGATAGACACACTAGATTGTTGTGAAACATGTGTTGAGATACTTGTGAGGCATAATTCGACATGGTTTGAGATATACTTCCAGTATTGATATGATATGGCAGGAATATATTGACTCTAATAGGGCAGGGAGCGCAGTGGACAAAAAGAACACCTTCAGGTGTTGCTTCACTTTGGGATCTTTCATGGTTTCCTGGTGTAGTAGGAAATGAACTTTTGTGGCGTTGAGAACAACAGAAGCATAATACATTGAATTAAGTATGATAGTTTGTGAAGCAGTGTGGCTTCACAAGATCCTTGCAGATCTATCCAAACATGCGTTGGATTCCACCATTATTCATTTTGGTAACCAAAGTTGTGTGAAGCTCTCTGATAATCCAATGTTTCATGACAAATCGAACCACATTGAGATCAAGTACCACTTCATCCGAGACATGGTGCAAAGGAAGTATTGGTGCAGTACCTTCCTACAGATGAGTAGGTTGTTGATTTTCTTACCAAACCAGGATGAAGTTTAAGTACTTCCGTGACAGACTTGGCGTGGCAGAGAATGCCTCCCTCCCTGAGATAGAGTGTTGATGTTTATAGCTTCCTGAGACATTCTCCAGATCGTACTCCTTTGTGACTGAGTTGATTTGATCTGTGATGACACTTATCTGAGAAGGGATAAGTGAGGCACCTATCTGAGAAGGGATAAGTGCAGTTGGGCTTATAACCCAACGTCCCATGTAGAGAGCACATGAGGACATGTCAAGGGAGTTGACCCTTGATTTCATACACTATGGGAGCTGACCCTAGTGTTTCTAGAGGATGTAGCCTCTAGAAGTCCACATGGAATGCCATGTGTGACAAACATTTTCCAGACCATACTCCTCTGTGAATTGAGTTGAGTTAATCTGTGAGGACACTTATTCGAGAAGGGATAAGTGGAACACTTATTCGAGAAGGAATAAGTGCAGTTGGGCTTATAACCCAACGTCCAATGTGAAGATCACATGAGGACATGTTAAGGGAGTTGACCCTCGACGTCATACACTATGGGAGTTGACCCTAGTGTTTCTAGAGGGTGTAGCCTCTAGAAGTCCAGATGGAGTGCCATGTGTGACAAACTTTATCCAGATCATACTCCTCTGTGAATTGAGTTGAGTTGATCTGTGAGGACACTTATTAGAGAAGGAATAAGTGCATTTGGGATTATAGCCCATTGTCCCATGTTCATAGAACATGAGGACATGTCAAGGGAGTTGACCCTTGATGTCTCACACTATGGGGAGTTGACCCTAAGTGTTCCTAGTGGGAGTGGCCTCTAGAAGTCCACATGTGAGTGTCATGTGTGACAAATCTATTACTACTATGGTGGTTTTGTACCACTGGCGGAGATTGTGTGTCTCTGGACAGTAGTTGTGTACTACTATGGAAAGATACATCCTTAGCTAAGAGGGAGTGTTGATGTTTCAACATCGGGCATAACTTCTCCTACATTGGGCTGTAGACCAAGGGAGATAGGATACATTTATCACAAAGGTGCACTTGTGATAAATGGGTCTAGATGTAGTCCTTCCAGGATCATGACAAGGAATAATATGGACTCGAGGTGCTTGAAGTGATTTCCACGTGTCAGTTAGTATCAAGCCGACATTCACTCATAGGTGTGTTCCTGTGGTGAAAGATCATGGTGTGGTCTCTGTCTTAGTCATGGTGATTTGACAAGGAATGATAAAGACTCAATATGCTATATGTTATTACATGCAGACCCAAAGTGAGCCTAATCTTAGAGAGAGTTAATTGGATAAGAGGGAGAATCGCAGAAGAAGTTTCTCCTGGGTTCAGGTGGGATAGAGATGTCTCCCAAGACTGATAGACAAGTGTCATGAGTGTAGGGTGAATTTTGTATACTTCAAAGACAAGAGTGGCATGTTTCAGAATGTATCCCTCATTGATAGGGAGTGTTGATGTTTGGACAACATTGGGAAGACATTCTCTAAAGATAATAATTAATAATATAATTATTATTGATTATTGAATATAGTATATAATAAGTAAATGATAATAATAAATAGTTATTATTATTCAAGGGATGCATCCTTTCATGGATGGTCACCTTATATTCCCTATATATGGAACACTCATCATTGTAATAATACATCAATCAAATCTCATATGAAGAAAAACAACAATCCACATGTACAAACTATCATTTATGGCTATACAAATTTGGTTATAATGGAATAAAAAGTAATATACCACAAAATTGGCAGGCTAAATGAGTGAGCCGAGTGCATTATATGTAACTACGAAAACTTACATTCTCATATATAAAACTAGTTGTCCACATGTACAAACTATCATTTATGGCTATACAAATTTGGTTATAATTGAATAAAAAGTAATATACCACAAAATTGGCAGGCTAAATGAGTGGGCAGAGTGCATTATATGTAACTATGAAAACTTACATTATCATATATAAAACTATTTGTCCACATGTACAAACTATTATTTATGGCTATACAAATTTGGTTATAATTGAATAAAAAATAATATACCACAAAATTGGCAGGCTAACTTGAGTGGGTCAAGTACTTTGAACTTTATGCAAGATTTGTAATATAGTTGTCCTTCATTCAGATGAAGGTTCCTTAGGAAAATAAGTAACATACTAAAAGTAGAAAAAAAAAATTAGAGTCATAAAAAAATTTGTATATATTCTAAAAATTAATTCAATATCCTTAATCCAAATAATTCATCCAAATTAATAAATTATTTTTTTCTAATATATCACTCCAACAAATAGAAAAACCAAATAAAAAAGACACACTTACATACCTACATAAAAGACATATACACACTTAACCCACACACTATTATAAGTGAACACATTAACCAAATAAGAAAGACACACTTGCATACCTACATAAAAGACATATACACAGTTAACCCAAACATTATTATAAGTGAACACATTATTATAAGTGAAATGGCATACTCACATAAATAAGAGACACAATCTCTAAGAAAAAATATATCACGTTATTCTGATTCAGAATATCTTTCAGCTCCATGACTCCTTTCATTTTGGTTTAACGACTCCTTCATTTTAGTTAGAGGTGTTTTACGAAGGAAAAACGAGTATCATTACTGATACCCTGAAGCATCCCTTGACTAACCAAAACAACGGACGAACCTCGTCTCTTAATAATCCACCACACGCCTTCATCCACGCCGCAGAGTTTATCCATAATGAAGATACAATCCTAGAAATACTGTCCATCGTCCATACGCCAGAGACAGAAGGAAACGATGGTTTCCTTTCCAGTGCCCGGCCGCACCAAACGAAGAGACTTTCCCCACCACATCTCTTTCTTCAACCACAACTCCACAAGAGGAAACCCTCCCTCACGCTTCTCTCTTCTCACTATGAACAAATCATTGTGAAGGATAGTCAAAACCAACTCCACATTGTTAAACCTGGTGCTCAAATGAGGTCGAGCATATAAATAAGGCATCAGGAAGGATGCCATCCATTTTCTTGTCGTGGAGCCGTTGTAGGCTTCATCTTCAACCAGTCCTCCCGGCAAAGAACCATTGTAAGTTTCAGCTTCTTCAGGTTCTTGCACCCACCTACAATGAAAGGAATTAGCCAGAGATTCATCAGTCGCAGAAATCTGAAAATGAAACACACGAAAAACTAATCTCTCTAAAGCCAAATGCTCAATCTTCAAAGACCCTAAATCTGGCTGACCATCATCTCTATCGCCCACAAACACTACATATATCTTCCCATTCCACTCGAAAACATGCTTCAACTCGAACGCACAGTGAGGAAGCACGCCCACTAGGAGATCAGACTCCACAGTCCATCTCCCATTCTCCACATCGAAAAGCTCAACCCCAACAGTTTTTTCAGGTCGCGGGATGCAGCGGGCCATCCGCAGGGGCAATGTCAGCAGTCTCGTGAACTTTACGAATATGAAATTGGGAAAGTGGGATTGGTAACTATATTTTTCGTGCTCTGCCAATTTCCATTTCCCTTGCTGTTGGTCGGAGTCCATTGCCATACTATGCTTATGAGCATTATCTGTCCCTCCATTGAAGCAAAACACTAAAGATCCATTTGCAGGGATTCTGGAATGTTTCTTGACCATGTTTGATTATGGTTCAACATGTTTGACTAAGGGTGGTAATGTTTAAACATGGTTAATTTTGATTGATCTTAATTTACAATGGTTGATCATGTTTGACTATGGTTAATAATGTTTGATTATGGTTGACCATGTTTGAATATGGTTGACATTGGTTAATGGTTGTTTATGGATTTTGGTATGTTTGACCATGGTTAACTATGTTGGACTATGGTTGACCATGTTTTATTGTGGTTGACAACAGTGGGCCAAGGTTGACTATGGTTAACCATGTCTAGTTATGGTTCACCATGGTTAAATTTGACTGACCATGTCTAACTATGGTAGACGTTAGTTGAATATATTTGATTATGGTTCATTATAGTGGAATGTGTTTGAGTATGGTTCACTTTAGTTGACTATGCTTCACTTTAGTTGATTGTGGTTAACTTTGGTTCAAAATGGTTGAATATGTTTGACGATGGTTGACCATGGTTGACTTGAGTTGACCATGGTTCACTATGGTCGACTTTGGTTTACTATAGTTGACCATAGTCGACTATGTTTGTCCATAGTAGACCATGATTGAGTTTGGTCAAATAAGATTGAATTTTGTAGTCCATTGTTGGGCATGGCTAACTATGGTTAACCTTGTTGACTATTGTTGACCATGGCTACCCATGGTTGAGTATGGTCATTTTCCAATATAATTATATTCATATTAGTCGACTTATGTCGAATTAATACATTCATCAGTGATTGTGTCAAATTGCAACATCCATCTAGGGTTATCTTGCATTGTGTCAACTGTAAAGGGTTATGTTCATTTGCAACATTCCCCAATTCCTATGTCACATTTTGGCATTTAGATTCATTGACTTATATGTTGAATTGACTATGGTTGACCATGTTGATTATGGTCATCCATGGTTAACTATGTTTGACATTGTTCATTTTGTTTAAATCTGGTTTACTATGGTAATGTCACAGTGCGACATTCATAGTAGTTGATTTATGTTGAATTGTTGTGTTTTTCAATGGTTTTTTCACTTTGCAATGTCCATCAAGTGTTATTTTGCATTGTGACATTGCTCAAGGGTTATGTTGCATTATGATGTTCCCCAATCATAATGTCACATTTCAACGTACATCTTTGTTGACTTGTGTCAAATTGAAACATCCATTAATGGTCATGCCCCATTTCAACGTTCATCAAGGGTTTTGACACCTTGCGTCATTCCCTAATGGTTATGTTTTAGTGTGATGTTCTTGAATGGTCATGATGCATTGTCACATTCATCTTAGCAGACTTGTATGGAATTGTTATGTTCCTTATTTGTTATATCACATTATTACATTCATAAAAGGGTTATGTCACATTTATGATGTTCCTTAATGGTTCTATCATATTGTGATGTTCATGTTGGTGCACCTATGTCATATTTCATTTTTTTAAGGATTTTGTTGCATTATGACATTCGTGAATCTATATGTTGGTTTGGTTTATTATGGGTGACCATAGTTGACTATGTTTGTCTATGGTAGACCATAGTTGACTTTGGTCGAGTGAGATTAACCTTGGTAGACCATCTAGGTTGGGCATCGTTGACTATGGCTAACCATGTTGACTATTATTGATGATGGGTACCCATGGTTGACTTTGGACGAGTAAAACTGACCTTGGTAGACCATGGTTGGGCATGTTTGTCTATGGTTAACCAGGTTGACTTTGTTTATGATAGGTACCCATCATTGACTATGGTTATGTCACAATAGTTATGTTCATCTTAGTTTATTTTTGTTGAACTACTACATTCCTCAATGGTTGTGTCACATTGCATCATCTATTGAGGGTTATGTTTCACTGTGACAATCATCAAGGGTTATGTTTGATTGTGAAGTTCCCCAATTCTTATGTCACATTGTGACATTTAGATTCATTGACTTATGTTAAATTTCCTATGGTTATCCCTGGTTGACTATGGTTGACAATGTTGATTATGTTAAATCATGGTTTACTATAGTAATGTCACAATCTGATGTTCATCTTGCTTGAATTATGCTCAATTGTTGCATTCCTCTATGGATTTTTCACATGTTGATGTCCATCAAGGAGTATGTCACTTTGCGACATTCCTTAATGTTTGTCTCACATTTCAATGTCCATCAAGGGTTATGTCATATGGTTATTTCATATTACAATGTTTATCATGGTTGATTTATGTTAACCATGGTTGCAAATTATATTGAATTTCTACATTCCTCAATGGTGTTGATGCCTTGTCACATTAATCAAGGGTTATGTCACATTTATGATGTTCCTTAATGGTTATGTCACACTCCAATGTTGATCTTGGTGGAATAATGTCGAATTGCAGTGATTATGAAGGGTTTTGTCTCATTGTAATGTTCATGAACATATATGTTGGATTGTGATGTTCATCTCATAATTCGTACATTACAATGCAAGGGCTTTGTTAAATTGTGGCGTTCCTCAATGATTTTTTCATATTGCAATGTTGATCATGATTGGGTTATGTTCACCATGGTTGTCTTTAGTTTTCCATGGTTCACTATGGTTGACTTGGGTTTACTATGGTTGACCAATGTCTACTAGGTTTGACTATGCTAGAGTATGGTTTTGCATGGCTTACAATAGCTAACTATGTTGACATATATGAAAATCATTATAATTGGGTTATGTGTAATGATTGTGACATATTTAAAATTGTTGTAGCTAAAATAAAAAATCGTTATAGTTAAAGTCTACAGAGGTATACATACTCTGCCCCTCTTTGGATTTGAACATGAAACCTCTTAGGAGGAAACACATGTTCTTAACCATTAGGCCCACTCAGGCTATATTAGTTTTGAGACATATATGAAAATCATTATAGTTGGATTAGCTATATTATCTTAACTTGTACTTAATTTTTTTTTATGAAAATCATTATAGTTGGATTAGAGATCTTATCTTACCTTATGTCCACAACCCCCTAGGGTTTTTGCAGTGGACTGAATAGTGGTCCTTTGAGACTTATTTTAGAGGTTCCCCATACATCTAGGTTTGTTTTGGCTCTGTAGTAGTACCAACTAGCGTGGAGAGTCTATAAGTCTAGATGGCCTCACATGTCGATCTCCCATAGGATGACGAGGACAAACTATGGGAAAACGATGGTATATTTTTAGGGACAAGACCTATAAACTAATGTATGAATGTTAGCGACATGTGGCAGTTTCTCCACTGTAGTTCCCTCGGCTACAGTTAAGAAAACCTGTAATCCTCGACACCTCACCTTGGATGATGGTAGAGCTTTTACTTCGGCCTTAAAGTCCACTAAAAAAGTTCAACAGGTGCCCCTCGATGCTAGAAGATAGATCTCACCTGGAACACTTCACGTGCCTTACACGAGCCCTGATCCAGACTGCAAAAAAGAGAATCCTATTGATAAGGCTACCCATTAGCTCCTCCTGTTCCCGGTCCTTCACCCTGTTCAGAAGTCCCTCCACCGAAACCTGTTACACAGAACTCACATCTTCATGGTAGTGGTGTAGGACATAATAGATCTATAGGTAGCTTGGCTCGGTTAAACTGCAAGCAAAAGTGTTGGAAGGTGTGTGAGGTTAAACCAAGTTGTGTCCTCTGATGTGACATTGCAATGGACATGGTGATTGGCTTTTCGGAGAAAGAGCTAGTGGGTAACTTCTATTATTCCAGGATGAACAAGAACTAATTGTCTGAATGGCTTTTAATATTCTGAAAACCTATTTTAGGTTACTGTCCTAGGTTTAGTTTATTGTCGAATCACTGGATGTATTTCCACTTTCTTTCTGAAAGTGATCTACTGAGTATTTTGGGATCTCCATGTATTATTGGAAGATGCATCCTAATGTTAAAAATATGGTACCCGAGTTTCAACCCACTCCTGGAAAACTTCACGAAAAGGAGTTTTTGGATGCTACTGCCCGACTTTCCAATCGAATTACGGTCCATCGGGATATTTGAGGCAGTTGCAAATTCTGTTGGTAAATTGATTTTCTTTGACGAGCATTCACTCTACTGGAATAACAAGAGAATTGCTTGGATTCTAGTTGAATTAGATCTGGACATAGGTCTGCCAAATATTATCGACATCACCATCAAGGATTCACATCTCCTTCAAGTTGTGGACTTTTGGAAGGAACCCTTCTGATTCCACTCCTGCTGGCAAACGGGCCATCTAAAATCTAAATGTCCGGAGTCCAGGGAGTGAGCACAAAGCTTTGGCCCAACTTTGTCTGTTTTTTATCAAGCTGAAGGTTTTGGTCCAGGTCCCTTCGAGAATGGTTCTTTCTTAGGTAAGATGCATTTCTTTTTTCCTTCCTTCTTTAGAAAACTTTCCTCTGATGAGCTTGATTATTTAAAATGTAATGAAAGGTGGGTGCTAGATATTTTCGATGATTTTTGGGACCTTCTAATGAAAAAATTCAATAAATTGGGCGCTTATCATGATTTGAGGTCCACTGATTTATTTCATGACAACCTTGGGGATACCCAACCAAATTCCCCCATTGATGTCGCTCCATTTGAAGTTTCTCCCCCCCTTTTTTTGGGCCCAAAGAAGGGTTGCTCTAAGACAAAAGTATGATGATATTTGGATGTCCTATTACACATCCTAACACTATTTCAAATGATTTGGAGAAACTCACATGTGATGGTTTTTCTGTACCGGATCCTTGCACTAGAGCAGATCCTGATTGCTTAAGCTATGTTGGCCCGATTTTTTACTCTTCCAACCACATCCCTAAGTCTCTAGAGTCCTTATCCCCCAAGCCGCTTCCCGTTTCTAACCAAAATAATCTACTTCCCTCTGCTTCAGAATGATCTAATGTCACCATCCGTAAAAATACCAGACCCCTCTTTCCAAAAGTTTTCCCTGGAGATACGAAGGGTGGTTTGGCACCTTTCAATGAGTTTTCCCCTATAATTATAGACCACGACAGTTCATAGACCGTGATTCTCCCTGGTTCCTGGAACCAAATCCTGATAGGATCTCCATTTCGACCCTTAGAGAAAGCCAACCGACGTCCCTAGTTTCCTTATGATTATCCTTTCCTACAACATTCGATGGTTCGGGGGACCCTTAAAACTTGATTCCCTCAAAGAACTTATGAAACAGATTAACCTTGACATCATTTTTCTTCAAGAAACTTTAGTGAACGACGATAAAGCAAAACATTTGTTCCTCCAATGTTTTCCTTCGTGGATTGTTTTGGTTCTGGATCCTTGTGGACGTTCGACTGGTTTGTTGAATGGATGGAACCCAACATGCGCTGAACTCTATGCTTTTGGTACCTCTGCAGGTATCTATCTGGAAGGCAAGTTCAAATAATCCATGGATAAAGTGAAACTCCCCAACTGTTACATGCCCTATAAAGATAGGGAACTTTCCTGGCAACCTACTATTCAATCTGGATTATTGAGAGAAGAAGGTATTATTGTGGGTGGTGACCTCAATTTCACCCTTTTTGCGAGGGAGGTGTGGGGAGATTTATCCAAAAGTGACCATCTTCCCGATTTCTTCACAAGCCTCATACAGTCTTCTGGTTTAGTGGATATTTAGCCGACCAAATTAGCTCCTACTTGGAGGAATGGGAGAGCAAGTTTTGTTGGTATTTCGAAAAGACTGGATCTTTTTCTTCTTGATGATTCTCTTATTGGCAGGAATAGTAAGATCAGATCATGGGTTATTAATTCAACCATTTCAGACCATAATCCGATATGCCTACAATTGGATTCCTTCTCCCATAGATCTCCTCCACCCTTTAAATTCAATACTTCTTAGATCAAGGATCCGACTTTTACCTCCCTTATAAAGAATACATGGCTTTATATGGAACATTTGTCAGACCCTTCCTATATTCAACTTATGTGTGTAAAACTGAAGAATTTAAAGAAAACAATGGTACACTAGTGGCAGAGGGACAAGAAAGAACAATTACAATCAGAACTACACCACATTAAAACAAAGATGGCAAATATATTTGAAAAGTGTTCGTCACAGGTTTTTTCTTAGGAAGATATGGATATCCTAAAGGCACCGCGACAAAAGAAGGAAATGATACTCTTTATTGAAGAATCTACATGGAGGATTAGAAGTCGGGCTATCTGGCTTAACAATGGTGATAAGAACACTAAATGTTTCCATAAGTATTCCACACATAGAAGGTCTCAAAATTCTATATGGGATATAGGAGATGATGATGGTGTCATTTATTCATCCGAGTATGAGATTAAAAAGATCCCATTGAAACATTTTAAAGATTAGTATACTGCGATTAAGGTAGAGGATACCTGTACCCAGATCAAGGTACTTGAACATATGCCAAAGTTTTTCAATGAAACATAAAGTGATGAGATCAGCAAAACATTCACATTAGAAGAAGTTAAAGAAATTGTTTTCTCTATGCCAAAGGATAAAATCCCAGGCTCGGATGGCTGGACACAGGAACTCTTCTAGACTTTTTTTGAGATCATGGGGGAGGATCTTCGCAAGGCCATCAAAGAATACAGATGTTATGGATCTATACCGAGTATACTGGTTGCACTCAATGATATCTTCTTCGCTCTTATTCCCAAGGTAAACAAGCCAGAAACCCTTCATGATTTCAAGCCAATTTCCCTCCGTAATTTTTTTTATAAATTCATTTCTAAAATTATTACCACAAGGATGAAAGAAAAATTGGAAGCATGTAGCTCCTTTGAGCAGTTTGGTTCCTTAAAGGAACACTTAATCTTTGATGGTGTTCGTATAGCACAATAATGTTTACACACTGCTAAATCTAAGAAGTTAAACACCATTATTCTTAAGTTGGATTTGAATAAAGCATATGATAAGGTGAAATGGAAATTTATAAGAATGTTATTAACTGAAATCGAGTTAAAATGGGAGGTTACCCAATGGATTATGGCTTGTATTACCTCAGTTAATATGGAAGTTTTAACTAATGGCTCTCCAACTGATTTTTTCAAAAGTTACTGAGTGATTTGACAAGGTTGTCCCCTACCCCCCCTGTTATTTTTTTTGGTTGTTGAATGTCTAAGTACATTATTGAAAAACGTTTTGGTAGAAGGGGATTTTCATGGCCTCAAAGTTGCAACAACGACCATAGTATCTCATATTCTCTTCGTAGGTGACGTTTTAATTTTAGGGGGTGGAAAATTTGAAGACTCGATGGAATTCAAAACTATCTTAAATATTTTTTGTATCGCCATGGGTATGGATATAAATTGTCAAAAATCATGTTTTCTTGCACAGAACATTGATCCCAGACTAGAACAGAGAATTCAATCAGCGTTCAACATACAATTCATCAACATAGAGGAAGGCATGAAATATCTTGGGTTTTATTTAAAACCAAACTGCTACAAGATAGCGGATTGGAACTGGTTGATTCAGAAGATCGAGAAAAGAATTAACAATTGGACATTCCAGTGGCTTTCTTTAGGTGGCATAATGGTCTTAATGAAATCAGTTCTACAAAGCATCCCTATGTATTGGCTCAGTTTAGCAACGATTCCTACATCTATTTTACATAAGATTCAACAAATTATTCCATATTTTGTATGGAGAGGAGTTAACAAATCTACATGATTTCACTTATCCAAATGGAAAAACATTGCCAGTTCAAATCCTGTTGGAGAGGACTAATTTGTAATAGTCTGTGGATTCAGATCCTTAAAAGAAAATATTTAAAAGGAGTAGATCTGACCTCCTCACTACGAAAATAAGAGTGTAAGTACCCTACTGTCTCTATTATATGGAGAATATTTATGGGTTTTTTTCATATTATTAAGCGATGGTTGGCTTGGAAAATAAGGTGTGGTAAAGAGGTTATTATTGGAAAGGTTCCTTTCATTGGAGATAATACTTCATATAAACTCTCATCATCTTTAACTCAACATCTCAACATTCGATGTATGTATACCTTAGCACAAGAGGCCTTACTAGATACACCAGGTTTTACTCAAAGATGGATAGATGCCAGCCAACTTGGACTATCAAGAGTATTGGAAACTAAATGTAATAATTTCATTGTAAATTTGAAAAGAAGTGGAATTACACTCAATAATTCAAATGACAAAATTGGTTGGTCATGGAACATGGATATAGGAACAATAACTACTGATTTAGCATATCAATCCATCTCTAGCAATTATCACAAGGAAAGATCTAGATGGTGGTTTAAGTCTGTATGGAGAGTTAATATACCAAGTAAAATTACTTGCTTCATGTGGTTATGCTTGAAGGACTGTATCATCACTGGTGAAAATTATAGGAAACGAGGAGGTATTGGACCTTCATTTTGTAGTCTTTGTCTCAAGGATGAAGAGACAACTACTCGTCTATTTATACGTTTTGTTACCACACAATTCATATGGAAAGGAATCTTAAACTCTCTCAATATTACAGATTCTTGGAAGTATTCCACTTTGAAAGAAAATATGTTGCAATGGTTTACACAATATCCAAGGATGAGACATATTCCTTTTCTGGTTATTTGGGGAATATGAAAGTATAGAAACAAAATCTTATTTAAGAACTGACAAAGAGAAGACTCCACAGTAACTAAGAAAATTATGCTTGATATTAAGGAACACAAAGGAGTAAGAGAAGTAGAAAAATTTGATTATATACTAAATCCAGTCATCTTTGATGAAAATCCAATAGGATTTTTTGATGGTGCAAGTGTTGATGATAACTTTGGAGTTGGCATATTTATAAAATTAAATTCAAACCACAGTTATAGGGCTCACTTTGCAAGAGGAAAAGGTAATAATATGAAAGTTGAAATTATGGGACTATGGGGTCTTTTATACTTTGCTTATAGGTTGTCCATAATTAAATTGATGGTTGTTCGAGACTCAAGGTGGCCATTGACTCAATTAACGACCGTTCAAATCTGAACCTGATATATTTATGCAACTAGAAAGAACAGAGGAGATGTTTAAAGGAGAAATTTGAAGAAATCAAATTCATGCATGTACATCTGGAATACAACACAATTGTAGATATACTCTCCAAAAAAGCATTGGAGAGCCCCTTGGATTGGTTTTTTTATGAGGAGATCATTAAAGAGAATGTAGTAAATGCTAATAACTTTTTGATATTTAAAGTCCAAAACCAATGTACATTGACATTATATGGAAAGTTAACTTTTACTTTTAGATTAGCTAAGTTTATGATACTATGTATAGCAAATTGACTGAAGTCATTAGAAACTTTCTTGAATACTTGCTTAAAGTATATGTTAAACTATCAATAATTTTGAGGAGACTATCTTACCTTATACTTCATGAAATTTCACAATTTACCAAATTTACTAATTTTATAGAAATATTTTTTATTATGTATAATAAAAATAAAAAATAAATACTTTGTTTTTATATAAAAATATTGTAATTTAAAAAAAAATTAATAAAATATATATCAAAATATATATATAACATTTTTATTTTAATAATTGATTTTTAATTAAAAATAAAATAATTAAATTGAAATACATGATGCAACTTCTACAACTTCTCTTACTTATCTTATGATATTTTATTTCCAAATAAATATTATATAATAGTATAACATGATGATCGTTTAAAATAAAAACATTCTAATGTTATTTAATATTTCATTTCAAATAAAAATATTATTCAAATTTTTCTTAATCTTACCCTATTTTGTTTTAAAATAAATATTATATAATATTAAAACATGATCATCATTTAAAATAAAAACATTATAATATTATTTAATATTTCATTTCAAATAAAAATATTATTCAAATTTTAAATTAAATGGATTTTTAAGAATAATATTTCATTTTAAATAAAAATATTATTCAAATTTTAAATTGAATTGATTTCTAAGAATATTAATATTAAACTAAAATATTATATTTACCTGGAAAGTCTTACACCTATTGATAATGGGTACATTTGATAGGTTTTTAGTGCTTAATCAGTTTTGCATGGAAAAGATTAAATATTGATGGAATATTCTTAGTCCTCCCAATAAATCAATGAGTGTGATTTCAACCACTAAATTCCTCACTATTATAAAGGCTTTCGTTTACATGTTTATTTTTTTACTTTATGTGTTCACCAGCGATGATTTTTACTACAACTATGGGTCGGATTTTCCTCCGTGAAACTCTTACCGCATTGGTTATTTAATGCGCATGGTTTTGTTATTCAATATGCTTGGATTTTTACTACATCTACTATTTACTAGGCAGGATTTTCCTGCCTAAAACTCTTGTTATTCAATATGCTTGGATTTTTACTACATCTACTATTTACTAGGCAGGATTTTCTTGCCTAAAACTCTTGTTATTCAATATGCTTGGATTTTTACTACATCTACTATTTACTAGGCAGGATTTTCCTGCCTGAGGCTCTTACCGCGTCGGTTATTTAATGCGCAGAATTTTGTTACTGTCAATAATAGGTTAATGGAGTTTTTAAATTATGGATCTAGTTCTCTAAGCAAGTTTGCGTGGCAGGCTCCATTCATTCTATGAGTTGGACCTTTTCGTTCTATGAGTTGTTCAGGGTTTTTATCTTATCCATTTTATTATTTTTATTAGTGTATAAATTATTTTTAGTTAGTAAATTTATTATAGTTCGATTGATTTAAGTGATTGTTTTTAATAAATTTATTGAAATTGAAATATAATTTTCGAGTATAAAAGAAGGTTATTATTTTTTTAATAAATTAAATATATATATATATATATGGTCACGTTTCATTTTATAGCTACTTTTCATTTTCTGGTGTGCATACCCAACATTACATACATCTCAAATTGAACTTCTTATTACCATGCATATCATCTTGATTGTCTATATTTATATTTAATGCCAGGAAATAAATGTTGAAAAGGTGACAACAAATCCTCACGGGATGTGGATCTCGATCATATTATTCAGTTTTTGGTTGAGATAAGGTAATCTCAGTTAAAATATACAATTAATGAATTAATTTCATTGTAATCCTGAGAGAAGTTGTTTAAATATGTGTGCCTGAGAGAGATGAGAAAATCACCTTTATACTAAACCAAATCGAGCCCGGGATCTTCTTGGAAATGGGAAGATGTGGGATAGGTGGCCGACCTCGTGGAGGGAGCGATGTACATAGACTGGGTGAGTGGGGATGCAGCGCTGTGGACCTTTCATCGGCCCTGATAGGTGGTGGTATGACACCCTTCTCAAAGGAACCGTACGTGACACTTTCGCGTCATATGGCTCCATCCCGAGAATATTGAGTATCCCTTTGACACAACATCTAGGTCCATCTACGACTGTAGGATATGGACATGGAATAACTGCCTCTATGACCTTTTTCTTTTTATCTATATATTATGGATTTTATCCTAGCTAGGCTAGAACAGAAAGGGTTGTTGTGGGTATTGGTTCAACTCAGTCAACTGGGCGAAGTAATGGTCAAGTCCTGGATCGTCTGAGTCACTTGGTGGATCGACTGGATCATCAATAAGGTAAGCGTTGGATGGTGTTGTTGGGTAAGATGATGGCTTTCGAAATAATAAAAGAGATGTTGGTACTAGCACTGACACATCACTGGTTTCAGGTAAACGGGTACTGGGTTATCAACTTCAATTGCTTCAACCACATGGCGGGGCGACCCTTGCATCCGCGAGATCATTTCCTACTAGCGTGAACAGTATATTTCATCTCTCCTAAGTATCTAGAGTTATGGGTGGGATAAATATATAAGTAAAATGCCATTCAAAGTAGACATACTGATCTATCCGTCCAAAGCACATCTATGGCCCACATCTACTGAAACTGTGCGTGATGCCTTCTCTCTTGCTTCTTCCTGTGCCACTGATACTTCTATTTACTCTCTTTTGAACTTGTTTCAAAATAGGTCAACCGTAGCCCGAGGTTTAAGGTAAATGACAGGTACTCCCACCCTTGTTTATGTCTGTGGTGTCACTTATGGTGATGCTATTGAAGTTGGTGCTACTTCTGCCTTTGTCTCTCCACCCTTGTTTTGTCTGTGGCATCACTTATGGTGATGCTATTGAAGTTGGTGCTACTTCTGCCTTTGTCTCTCCCACTGATGGTGACACATAGGCTTTATTACTTAGTGATGAATTAGGATCTTTATTTATTCTTTAATACTCTTTAGAATATTTATTACTTAGCTAAGAACCGCTTTCTCTCTTTAGCTTAGGATATGTAGGAATTAGAATTAGGAAGAAACTCTATTTGTTCTTCAAGTACAATAAAGACAAGTCATTGTACAACCTTTATATCAGTCCATTAAAGCTTAATAATAGTCACCTTTAGGAATGATAAGAACACATGGCACCAGGACAATGTCACTCAACTAGGCGGGTGACTTGGTTTAATCAATCAATTCAGGGCTTTCAAGGACAAAGGAGGATGGAGGCTAAATGGTAGGCAGAGGTATAGGCAAATTTCTACTTGGAAACCATCATAACAAGTCACATTATCCCGGAGCAGGGTATGTCAATAAAGCGTGGCTTTTTTGGGGGTATGCTTTGCCTTTCGGCAGCCTGAGTCACTTGCTATTCTCTTCTAGTGCTCGCATTTTAAGCTCTGCCTCTTTCTTTTTCTCATGTTACTCTCGGCAAGCCCTTCTGTACAGCGAAAGAAAAATAAGGATCAATTTGCCTTGAGATCACATGTGGTCTCTCCTACTGACACAGGGACGCTCTTTTCTCAATCCCTCTTGTTCGTTAAGAGACCTTTCATTCTTTTTTTTTTCCATCATCAGCCCCTCTCAGCACAAGTCTCTCTGCATAGTGTTTTTCTGTGTTCTCCTTCCGATTCATAAGGTTTCCTGACATAAATGTTTAGCAAAACTTGCTCCATTGACTACATTTTAGAAGTTCCCAGGTTTCACAAGTATACCAGGTCAAGCGGGGTAAGGGTGTGGAAGACCAACACAAATGATGACCAACAACCTTGAAATCCCGAAGAAACCAATAAACACTCATCAGCCACACTAGTCAAATAACACAAGACTGGGCCATGTAAGATTTAAAATAAAGAAAGGCATCCATGGTCAAACCCTAATAGACTGAAGGAAAGAGACTGCAATAACCAATCTAAATAAAATACTTACTGCAATGAGATTTGAAAGCCTGTACATTTATGAAGCAAGGACAATGAAGTACATAACAGGAGATCAAACCCTTGCATGTGGGTCTTGGTGTCGGATCCAAGCCACATGATATCCCTGGCTGGCAGAAAAAGAGCTTTTGGAGGCATGATGCAAGGTATAAAAGGCTTTGTCTGATGTTCATCTCCAAAAACATGAGGTACCCCTCATGTTTAGGGGTAACAGCTGGCTCTTACTATGGGATAGGTACTCTGAAGGAGTGCATGAGGACCTCAGATCTCTGGAATAGTAGATGCTACCTCAATCTTCGAGCTATGGTCAGATGGAAACCTGTGTACACCTACACACATGTCTGACAAGAAAACTATTCAAAGAATCTGCTGTGGGTGACAAATCACCCCTCTTACTCATAAAAAGTAAAGCAAAAATGAAATATCATGAAATATGTACAAAATGTAAATGACAATGTACAAGATGAAATGAAAAGAAGTCTACAGAAAGAGAAAAAACTAAGCTAACATGTGAAAGCATGAAAGAAAAGCTAAACTAATCACATCAATGAAAGGGAAAAGTGAAAAGAAGAAAAGACAAACTAAACCTACTGTTCCTACCCTAAACATAGATAAAGTAAGGGTTAGGTGTAGTCAAACTGCCTATGAAGCCATCAAAGCTTCTCATCTGGATGTAACACTCGATCTGCATGCATTAGGAGTATCATGCAGCTACCAAAGTGACTTTCTTCATAGGAGCATGCCTTATTTATAATCATCAACTTGTGCCATGGAAAGGCATCAATGTCGCAGGCCCTATCTATCCATAGTTGGATAGGGCATATGAACTCATCTTCTTCATCAAGTTATCCCTCGTCCATTATTTCAATTATCAGAAAAGGAGGGCTGAGGAGATTCCAAAATAAAAAGGTGTCCACCAGAGTTTGAGATTGCATGAAATGAAATATGGATCATGATCTTGGGCTCATGGCTGAAACCAGGAGGCTGGAAGTACACTGCCAAAAACCTCCCAAAATACTGATGAGATAAATCAATTGAAAGAGAAAAGGGTCGAGTAATACCTTGCAAAACATGTTCAAAGATTCCCCGGAATGAGGGAAAAGAAGACTTCTAAGAGCCACCAAGAGAAAATCTCCTTTGCTGCTCAGAACCAGTAGTGGAAATCATGGAGGAGGTTTGAAGGATTTCCCTAGGAGAGGGCAAACTAACCAGCTCCATAGTCATCTGAGAATCAAAACTGTGCTGCTCCAGATCTGAAAGGCTGGAAGTGCTCTTCCAGGCTTGCCTTAGGGAAAGGAAAATACGGCTGAAGATGATCTTGAAATATGGATTCCAAGGATAATGTTTCCCATGCTTCAAGCACCATACTACTAGGCCTCGAAGAATCATAAACAGGTGTAAACCAAAAGAACTCCAATAATCATCATGCAATCAATCTTTATCAGTAGTCAAAAGAGAAAGGAGGAGAGCTTACCAGAGGATCTTCAATGATCTTAACTTCTTGCAAGACTTCCTCTTTAAAAGGATCTTCAAGAGGAATCTCTTTGCAAACTTTTGAAATGAGCTATTCATTAGCTCCTTCGCGAGGACCTTCATCTTCTAGGGTTTATTCAAAGTAATATTATTCATAAATCTCATCCAAAATTTTCTTTTGATCTTAAAGCCCTAGAAGATCACATTTTTACCAGGCATAATCAATCAGGTACAGCAGTGCCTCCTCATGTTCCTTAAAATCATTAAGGGAAATCTCTGAGGGGTTCCTTTGTAGTAAATTCATCATTCTCTTCAGGATGAGCTTCTTGTCTTTGAAAATTTCAACCCAGAGCATCAATGGGGCTTCCGACGAGGTCCTTATCTTCATAAGATATCCATGCTTCTTTTTAAATTATGAGAAAGTCCATGGAATGAAGATATTGACGCGGGAGGGAGGCCATAGTACCAGTCTTTAGCATGCTCTCCCATGGATTAAGAGAAGAGATTCATAATATAATATTCATCCATGTAGATAGAATTCTTCCTACATTCGAAAAGTAGTGGGTTAGTTGGGCTCATTGGCTTTATCTATAAAGCATTCGTTTCGTTCCACTCCTTCTCAGAATTAGAAATGAGTTGTCCAAATGTTTTGAGTAAGTAAGTAGGCTTGATCTATAAAGCAGCGGTTGACTCGAACATTTCTTGATCAGAACAATAATGAACTAGATTGTAAAACCCTATCGACTTGCTTTAGCACGGCCAGTAATAGAGTAGCTTTCATTCCAGCAAGAGGGGGTTCAAGAAAGAGAGAAAAAGGCGGATTTAGGTGGATGTAATGATCCGCGCTTCAACAAGTACCTGATAGACGTAGGTTTCTCTTTGTCCCAATCCATTTTAACACTCTTCGAAGCACTGCCACTAGAGTCTGTTTCTATACATAGGAAAAGCTAATCCAAGCACATAACCAAACCTCCCTTAAGCCTAGTCTTTCTCCTGTCACGTCGCGGCCTATTAATCGGTATAGTAAGTCGCCCATTAAGGTGCAGGAATTCCCTCTCTATTAATGTTCGAGAATATATATCTCGCCTCTTCCTCGCAGTCGCCCACTTGATGGCTTTCATGCTATAATTGTAGTTGTCAATTCTTCACCCCACTCATTCGGTCTGTTTCATGCTATGCTTTGTCCGATATCACGGCCTCGACCACTTAAGGGAAATAGATAGGGGAGTAGTTTACTCTCTATTATCCACTTTTGGAATGAATTTCCAACAACCACTGATTTCACACCACTTTTGTTTTTATAAGCCTACTCCTCTGTTAGAATATAATGGATGTGCTCGTTTTATCATTGACAATATCACTATTGTTACCCAACCATAGGCCGAAGCCACCCTCCGAGCACTTTAACCTTGACAGAGAATCATTCTGGAAGCAAACCCTAGGCTAGCTAGCCAAACAAAGGGTATTGCTCATTTCCCTAAGGATAGCGCATCAACAAGAGCTGATCATATAGTCAAAACCCTAACCAAGAGATAGTCCAACCCAAACGTGATCCGCTAACTGCAACTGCTGCAATGGCACCTCTCCTCAAATCTGCGCACAAGACTAGGCACTGCAGTGCGCACAAGTTGTTGCTTTGCAATTCTGAGACTGTCTGCCAGAATGAGAACTGGCCTCCAATATTTATACTAATTCTGGCTAACTGCCTGGGCCGACTTCTCATTCTGGGTATCTGTCTGTTTAGTATATATTAATTATTCTGGCCGACTTCTTCTCTTGGAGGCTAATAACCTAATATAAATTATCCTCTTGAGCCGACATGTCTTCTAGGGTTATTCACCAATTCATTAGGGTTTCTTCTTGCTTTCCAGAGTATTATATTCTCGTTAGGTTTACACGTGGAGCTAAATACCTCCCGCAGCTACCATAATATCAACACTCCCTCCTAGCTAGGGAGGTATTATGGGTAATGGTCTTGAGCACGAACATACCATTCACCCGGTAGCATCAACATAGACTATCTCATGACAAGATCATGAGCACCATCATCACCATCAGTGTCATCAGCCGTATCATCTCTCGAAACCATACTCCATCTGAGTAAGTAGACATGATTTTGGATAAGTCACTCACACCATAGAGTGATACAAGATCCATTCTTCTAATCTGGACATATGTCCTAGAAGAGTAAATGTTATGAACCATTTTCCGTGTAGGAAATCTCTGTTCTTTGATCATCCATCTAGTTGATAATCATTTCCAATATTGCTGATAGTCTTCAAGGAAATCGGAATAAAATAGAACACAACTGTGTCTATCCATAGTAGTACATAACTACAATCCAGTGGTACACTACCACACCAAATGACACAGAAGTACTTGATCAAACAGTGGAACACATCAACCACAGTAGTATATATCTATTGTCATACAATCTTCAAAACAATCATCTGATATAACCTGCACAGAAACAATGTTATGATATAAACTAAATCATATGGGCCATTTTTCCACTCACATCTGTGAGATCTTAGAAGAGCATCTACCCTCAAAAGGTAAGACATCAATGATGAGTTATCTGGACTATTCTTCTCAAGCAAGGAAGAATAATTGTCCTGATTTCTGAGCCTGGACCATTCCCCACCCTGGGCCATTCCTCCGACACTAAACAAAGTGTAACCTGGAGAGAATGAATCCGCCCTAAGGAATGCCTGTCCCTGATTGTTGAGCCTGGACCATTCCCCACCCTGGGCCATTCCTCTAGCACTAAAAAAAGTGCAACCTGGAGAGAATGAATACACCCTAAGGAATGACTGTCTGGACCATTTCCCATGTTAACCACAAGAGGAAAGGACTGTCCTATACCAACCTCCAAAACAGACCATTCCTCATGTTAACCACAATGAGAAATCGTTGTCCGATGAGGCGGGCCAGTCTTCTTGAGTAACTGTTAAGAAGAGAGACTTCCCTAGACCACTCCCCATGCTAACCACAATGGGAAGTCGTTGTCTATGGTACATCAACAATCTGGACCATTTTCCAAACTGGAAAATGTCTGTCTGTCAGAAATCTCAATCCACTTTCCGAACTGGAAAGGAAACTGCTCATCCTGGACCATTTTTTGAACTGAAAAATGACTGTCAATAAATCAATACATATTAGTGCTCCCTCCCAACCTGGGAGCCATCTCTTCCTTTTTTAATAAGGAAGTTGTCTCCACGAGCTCCAGATTCAGTACACAAACTCTTTCATCTTGGATATAATCTTTACCAAAATGTCTGCTTATCTGCTCATCTGTGGAGATATGTATTGGAGAACCACTTTCTCCTTTCTGGACTTCATCACGGATAATGTGATGTTTGATTTCAAATGTACTTTGGTTTGGAAAACTGGTTTTTCTCTGAAGGATTCATGTAGCTTTGATCAATAAAGTATATCATTGTTTGGAACACTGGAACATATCCATGTGGTACTTCTTCTATCATCATGAGATCTGATCTACTGAGTAATCATCTTGATACAATATCTCTGTTATAGAAAATCTTCACCACGCTTCTGCTGTGCATTGGAGGTTCTCCACCAAGTTATATTTTTCCATTTGCATACAAGGGTCGCTTTCTGGTATGCCTCAAAGTCTTGAGGTTGTTCTTCATACGCTATTTGTTCAATTTCTCTGGAGAACAGTCTTTGCATTTGTCTAATGTAGAATTCCAACTCATGGATGTTGTGGATGATATAACAACTCATGTAGAGATATGTCTAGTTTACCGGAATAAGTAATCATCATAGTCTTCTCCCTCCATCTGGGAGAACCTCTAGTTCTAGATCTTGCAATGCTTTCATTCATAAGTCTTCCATACATTGTTCTTCATCATGACTTTCAGTTCCTCTGCTTGATTGCTTTTAGTGAGTTCATATCAGGCTAGTAATCTTGTGATACAATGACTAGTTGTTCTGGCTTCTCTTTCTTTCTTGGAATCTTCATGTTCTTCTTTATGTTTTTCTTTATTTCTTGGGTCCATGGAGTTTCTTATAGATTCCATGCCCTAAAGATTCCACTTTTTCCTTTCATCATAGGATCATGGATGTGAATGGACAACCATGCATACTTTAAGACTTTTATTCGAAGAAGACTTCTTCTAAGGTCGAACTGAACACGTAGTGCTTTTCATGTTTGCTACCATGTATATATACTTCATTATCTTGAATGGATCATAGTATTATATCCCTCCTAATCCTTGCTTCATGTATGAATACATGCTCTTCTTTATGGTGATATATAATCGGCTCCCTCCATCTAGGAGAGTCCATGTTTCCGTCTGCATCCTTATTGTCTTTTGCAAAGCGTCATAAGTCTTTCTCCAATTTTCTCTTGATTTTTGACTTCTTTCTTCTAGGTTTCTTCAAGATTGATTCTGATTTTGGCTTATATTTTAATAGATTCCACAAGATTTGTTTGATATATTTCATTCTTTCTTGTATAGTGATAGCAATCCTTATCTTGTTGTTCTTCCATAGATATAGTTCTTCTTGGAACATATTATCTTTTAAGAGATAGAAATACAAGATATGTACAGATACTTATGCAAACAAGATATGTACAAGAACTAAGAAGAGTATTGTTACCTTCAGAAGAAGAAGTCACTTTCATCCTGCTTAGTATTCTTTGTGGGTTCCTTTTCTTCGGTAACTGATACTTCATGCTTCTCCTTCCTTTTCTTTAGCTTGGGATAATGATTCTTGTAGTGACCATACTTTCGACAGTTGAAGCATTGTACTTTTGAAATGCCTTTCTCTTTATTTGGATTCCTCCTTGAACCAAACTTCCTTTTGTTCCTGAAATTCTTGAATCTTTTTGTAAAGTTTTGATCATCATACTTCCTTTGGGGTTTCTCTTTTTCACTGATCCTGGATTCTTCTTGAGCATAGCAAGTCCAAAGTTCTTCAAATGTAGGATACTCCTTCCTTGTGTTCATGCTTGCGGCAAATGCATCCCATGTCTTGGGAAGACCATTGAGTACTATACCAATTCCTTCTCTGAAATGATCTCTTCAATAGCTTGTATTTGATCTCTTAACTGATATATTCGCACAAAGTATGATGTTATGTTGTCATCATCATTCATATTCATGTCACAGAGCTCATTCTTCAGACTCATTACTTGTCCAATGTTTCTGACTGAGAAGAGGTTCGTTAGGGAATAATACATCTTCTTCGATGAGTCAACATGGGAGATGTAGGGTATCAAGTGGTCCTTTATATAATCCACTATGATACTCATGGAATTGATGTCACCGACTTTGAACTTCTCCATAGTTGCAACGTTCTGCGGTTTCTTCTCTTTCCCTTCTTCAAACTCTGGTTTCACGATCTTTCCTTTCACGATATCCATCACTTTATTCTTGGCAAGGATGAGATCAATCCTTATCTTCCACGCTCTGAAGTTAGAAGCTCCATCTAACTTGTTCTCTAACTTCATAGAGTAAGTCATGGCTTCTTTGACTTAGTCAACCCTAGATTTGACCAAAAGCTCAAACTTCATGTCTTGGCTTTCTGAGAGTACCAGGAGATGTGCTAGGCTAGGGCACACTGATCTATCTGGAGATTAGGTCAATCCTTTCATTTAAGGTGCCTTAATAAGAGGATTAGGGTTTCTTCAACTGCACCTGCTATTAACCCTAGCGACAGTGCTATGGTGACTGCTCCTGCTAGAAACCCTAGCAGCAGTTCTTCAACGAGCTTAATATTCTTACGGATATGTTTCCTTCCAGTGGTTAGACTGAATGAAGGAGACGTGGGCCCATAACCTTTTAGAATATCATGGATGTGCTCATTTTACCATTGACAATATCACTATTGTCACCCAACCATAGGCCAAAGCCACCCTCCAAGCATCTTAACCTTGACAGAGAAAAATTCTGGAAGAAAACCCTAGGCTAGATAGCCAAACAAAGGGTAGCGCACCTTTCCCCAAGGATAGTGCATCAACAAGAGCTTATCAGATAGTCCAAACCCTAACCAAGAGATAGTCCAAGCCAAACGTGATCTTCTAGCTGCAGTAGCTGCAATGACATCTCTCCTCAAACCTGTGCACAAGACTGGGCACTACAGTGTGAACAAGTTGTTGCTCTGCAATTCTGAGACTGCCTGCCAGAATGAGAACTGGCCTCCTGTATTTATACTAATTCTAGCTAACTTCCTGGGCTGACTTCTCATTCTAGGTATCTTTCTGTTCAGTATATATTAAATCTTCTGGCTGACTTCTTCTCTTGGAGGCTAATAACCTAATATAAATTATTCTCTTGAGTCGACATGTCTTCTAGGGTTATTAGCCAACTCATTAGGGTTTCTTCTTGCTTTCCAAAGTATTTTATTCTCGTCAGGTTTACACGTGGAGGTAAATACCTCCCGTAGCTACCACAATATCAACACCCTCCTCGTGGTGTCAGTTCAAGTATGGGTCGGACTTTCGCCCCTTACTATTGATATAAAGGGACCAGTTACTAAGAACTAGCATATATAATCTGTAATCCCAAACAAGTCCCACTGTCGCATGACCAGAAGTGATCCAACTCTATCTTCTTCAAAGCTTACTTAAGAATCGGTTGTTCAGGGGCCCAGAATCGGTCTGGTTGTCTCGTCGGGTGAATCTATTTGGAACCATAGATAGCAGTCTTATTGGATTCATAATCGACATTTGAATGGCTATGGAGTATATAGGACTGGAGTTCTTCTCTCGCTACTTCTCCAACCATTAGTTATGCTCTAATCCCTCTTCTCTAAGACCGATATTTTCCATGTCCCATTAAGAGATGCTTGGACAGATTCTTAGATACAGATCCCCTATTATTCTTATTTAAGGGTAGCTAGAACCCTTAGCTAACTGATCCAAGTCTAGCGACAGGATCATTTCGGGCATAGACCATCTCAATGAATGATTCTGCTGAGCTTAATTGAAAGTCATAACATAGCATTGGCATAGGCTAAGAGAGGGTGGGTATATCTCCTATCCTTTTGGAGTTGGTCATGAATATGTGGGTTCATTATCAGGGTTGTCCTTTCCGGAGGCAAATCTTGAATCAATACATTTTTTACATGACTTCATCACCTAACTACCTGACTAATTGGAAATTTGATTTACTTGACAGTCATAGGTTCCAAAGAGCTACTCCTCTCTCTCAGAGAGCTCATTCACTTAGTTACTTTTGTGTAAGTCGTCTCTATCTCCAGATTGGCTTTCATCCAAGCGATGAGCATACGAAATCCTCCTTCAAGTGAGTAACTACCTTATCTTTCTAAAAACGATAGTCTCCTTTCTTTTCAGTTGCTGGGTGGTTATAAGGTTCAGGTCGGGACCAGAGAAACAAATATATTTTCTTGTTGGGCCAAGAACTTTTCTTCTTTCAAAGTAAAAACACTATTCAGGTGAGACCTAAATACACTTTATTCTGTTTCCTTTTCCTGATTGCTCGAAGGAGGTTACTTTTATAATATAAGATTAGATTGATAGATAATATTCATTGTTATTAGATTCCATTTATTTTCATAGCATGATCAGAATACTATAGAGAGAGGACTTCTAGATATATTTTCCATATCATTTTAAATACTAGGATCATATCAATGGGATAACACCTGCAGGGCTGCGGTAGATAGTGAAAAATACATGCTAGAAAGGTCGTTGAGGTGGTTTTCAATATTTGTAGATGTGTCGCTTCTTCTCGAACCTGATCTGCAACTTTCTCTTTGACTGAAAAGAATTGAGTTAAAGTCTTCCTTAAATACAGCCTGGCCCCTAAAACTTCCTCCTATGGGTAAGAGTCAGGAGAAATCGTTTCTTATTTTCAGTTTTCTCTTTTTAACTGATTAAAAGATTGTGAACTATTGCCCTCCCCTTAACTACTAACTACAGCATGTGAGCCCTAACTAAGACACTTTTTGAAGTGAAGTCCGACACCCTTTGAGTGAGGGGAATTCGGGCTAATTCGCCCAAGGATTCCTAAATAGAATAAGGTAGGAATAAAGAAAGAAACTCTTTATATTACTTATTGGTTGGCTGGCCTGACCTACCTTACTTTTATAAAAACCAAACCTAATATCCATTAGTTCAAGTTCATTGGAACTTCATGGGAGCATGGAAGGGTGACACTGACATGTCTCTTTTCTCTTTATTGAAATCCAGAACAGAAATGGGGGATGAGTCGCAGGTGGGATGGAAATGGTGACAGAACGCGTTATAAGAGCCATTGAAACAGTTTGAAATATTGGTTACATTCTCCTTCAACCCAATAATTTTTATGACTTGATTGCCAATCATCTTCATGACTTGAACTTGACTAGAGAAAGGTTGGTATTCTTTAAGGGCTTGTCTTATAATTCCCCCTATGGGGAAGTCAGGGTAATTCATCCATAGATTCACCAACAAATAGAAGAAAAGAATAATGTTATTTCTTGATATGATGAGTACTTGACTTCTCTCTCTCTCTAACTTGATATTTAACTTGATCTGCTAAGTTGGTTCTACCTACCCGTTCACTCTTACGGTGAGAAAGAAAAATAAACCAAACTTTGTTCCTTTCTTCATTGGGCTAGGCTCATTAGTATATGGGATTTTCTTTATTAGTACTTCTGATCAGTACTTCACGGTAGGATTATAAGACTTACATAACTCTTTTCTTTATTTATTTTTCTTGAAAAGTAAAAGTGTGAGTTACAGGGCCACAACGAGTCGAGGGTGGATTAGAAATGGCGATAGAATGCGTTATAAGATCCATTAATACGATTTTCGGCATTTTCTTAAGCCCCTTCAAACCTCTTCAACTAAGTTTCTGGTGAGCATTCATGGGCATAAGGTGTCAGGTAAGATACCTGGTTGCACCCACATATATGGGGACTAACTGATATAGATATTTGATAAAACTTGATGCATATTCGCCTTGAGACAAAGCTTCAAGTGAAGTGATTGTTTTTACCAGCAACCTTAAGTTGTTACCAATTTTCATTTGAGTTAATGACGTTTACCTTCACCAATATGTTTCATAGTCTTCATAGTCGAGAGGAGTAGAGTCATGGCACTTCCTTATTTACTAATTTATATTGACTTGTTGACTTTGCCTTTTTATCATATTGATACACCTCTATAAAATGGTCTGTAAGACATATACTTGGGTAAGTCAAGATCTTAAGTAGACAGACTCTGGTAAGTGAAATTATTAAAGTAAGGCACAGAATCAGGTAGGCCCAAGTAGGAAGGCTCTAGTAATAAGTCAGTATATCAAATCTAACTAAGGTTAGGCAGGGTCTTGTGAGGTAAACTCAGGTAAGGAGGTAGGCTCTCAGATGGGCTCTGGTGAGGTAAATTCAGGTGGGACAGGTGAGGCAAAGACCCTAGGGCACATACTTGGGTTACAAAGTTGAGGTTCGTAAGGCTGTATCTTTTCAGGAAGACTTCGGTAAGTCAAGAGACTCTAGGCAGCCTGAGGTAAGGAGGATCCTAAGGCAGACTTAGGTGAGGTAAATTCAAGTGAGACAGGTGAGGCAAGGAACCTAGTCAAACTAAGATAAGGTAGACTAAGAGAAGGTAGATTAAGGTAAGGCAAGCTCTGGTGAGGTTGAGGTATATTAAGATGGATGGTACTGGACCTAATCACTGTCCTTCAAGGTAAGCAATCATAAGTAGTGAATGGTAAGGATAAATCGAACCTACTCTTTACTATAAAACATTTCTTCTTTCTTCTTATTGCATATCTATTCTTTAGTTATTCACAATTAGTCGGGTGTTAAAAGGAATCTCTTGGTCACACGGCTTCGATTAAGGTAAGTTGATCGAATCGGGATGAAGATCATCAACAACCATCTTATTTTATTGGTTATATTACTAGTTATTGGTCTGAAATCCAAGAAACCATGTTATTCTGGTAAGCATTGAAATGTTAGAACGCCTGAAAAACCTGCCTAAGTAGAATGAAGTCAGTTAGTGTAAGTAGGGCTAGATCATAGGTTGGGCGTGTAACATACATCTTTTCCTTATTGGTTGCCCCCCCAAAAAACATGTTCCTCTTCTCCGGTAGGTGCTTCAATGTGAAAACGCTTGACATCCACTCAAGTAGAATGAGGTAAGTGTGTGCAAGGAATGAGTTAAGTAAGTGTAAGTAATAACATGAGATCAGGTCAGGCGAGCGAGATTGGAAGTGGGATGAGACCAGAAGAGAGGGCGTGAGACATGCATACTTTCTCTCGTATTGGTCGACTCCTAAGAAACATGTTTTTCTGCTAAGTGCTTCAACATGAGAATGCCTGAAACACCCGTCTAAGCAGGACGAGGTTGAGGTTAGGAAGGAGAGTCGAGACCGGAGGTGAGGACAAACAAATATATTATTTTATAGTTTTCTTTTGAAACATGTATCAAGAGCGGTTTGATTGATCTGCTTATAAAAGTAAACAAATTACTTTAGCATGAGGAAGCTCAAAGACCAAAAGTAGGGTGAGGTTAGGTGGAGACCTAAAGAATGTATATTTTCTTTCTTGAAAAGAAGCTAGAGCGTGAGTATTAGGGAAACGAGTAAAGGGTGGACTATAAGTGATGATAGAACATGCTAGAAAAGGCATTGGGATTGTTTTCAGAATTCACCTAAGATTCTTTTCTCAACCTTCACTTAAGTTCTTGGCGAGAATTCGTGAGAAATAACAAGTGTTTGTACCTTTCCTATGGAGACTAATAGACAGATGGAGATAGAGACTCAAAAAACAGATAGAGATAGAGACTTGACAAAGCTTGATGCGCATATTTGTCTCGAAAAAGCTTAATTGATTTATCGATGGACTCAATTCATAGACTTTGACTCGCCTCATAGACTTTGATTGGATCATGCATTGACCCAAATCCTTTCTTTGTCAAGTGATCATTATTACCAATCTTAAGTAAATGATCTTCCTTTGAAGGGATGACGTTGACTTTTTGTAACTAAAACATGTTTCATAGTTGAGGTGATAAGGCATAGTTGAGAGGGGAAGATGCTCATGGCTTATAATTAGTTACTAATTTACTTACTTTGTGATAATATATACCAAGTAGATTAGGTTGGAAGAACCCATAAGGAAGAGGATACCTTAGGGTGATACCAAGTAGGGTGGACTACTCTAGTAAGGAAGGCTCTAAGGCAGACACTTAGGTGAGGGAGGGTAGTACCTTTTTAGACAGAATTAGATCAGGCAGGCTTTGATCAAGGTAGGTTCAGGTAAGGTAAGCTTAGGCGAGATAAATACTCGAGTAGGGATACCAGAACATAATCTATTTTAATCACTTGTGGTAGTATTGTATTATTTTCCTAACCGCTTTCATCAAAGTGAGTAGTTGTGTATACTGACTGATGACCTAACGGATTTCGTTCAAGCTGAGTGGCCATATGTGTTACTATATTATGTTGCATCCATATGTTTAACTTTTCCAAGGTCTTCTCCTTGGACAAGTTAAACATAAAGTTTAAGAAGGTAAAGACCAATTGCACATACTCTTTGTAAAACCTTCCCTCCTTCATGAGGTAAGGTAAAGATCCATTTTCTTACCTTTCCCTGCTTTCTTTATAAGCGCACGTAAGATAATGACCTGCTTGTTGTACCCTCAATGGGTTGTTGGTTATTAACTAGCCAGTCGTTGCTATAAGAGCTATAAGAATAAATTGTCAGATAAGTATTGTTACTATATGTATATATTTTTCTTGGAAGGGGTTGTTCGTCGTGATAAGACAACGTCGGGATAAGGCAACTTCATGATACAACTTCATATACAACTTCGTGATACAACTTCTTCGGGTAAGGTAAATTGGTAGGTTGATGAGGACCATTACCGTCCATCTTTTCTTATTGACCGAAAAGCGCATCCCCATGTAGGCATTCAATCAAAAGGAAACTTGAAGCCCGAGTAGAGCAAGGTGAAGGATGAGGCCAGGTCGGACGAGACAGACTCAGGTAGACTTAGGTGAAATGAGGCAGGTGAGGACCGAAGAACATCTATTTTATTGGCTTGCTCTAATATTGATCTAACCACGTGATGAGCATTCATAAGCGTAAGGGAACAATAACATCTACCTTTCTTTGTAGGTGTGAGGCAAGGATCAATTTCACCTTCCTTTATAGGCGTAAAGTTATGAATTAGGCACAGGGACGGGTATTATTATGCACCTGAATGCAGTTCCAGGGTTTAAGTTCAGTCAGGGCATTTTATGGGATTAAAATAAATTTAAAAAGTGTCGCGGTTCAATTAGGGAAATCCTCTTTTTACTTATATTTACTACTTATTGCTCAAGGATGTTTGGTCGAGCTCATTGTTTTCTTCTTTCTTTTTGTGCACCCTATATTTACTATTTATTGCTCAAGGATTTTTGGTTGAGCCTCGTTATGCAACCTCATAAATTTCATCGCAGTTCATAGCATTTCGTTTCGTGGCTATTTTGGTTTGTGAACAACCTATTCTCAAAGAGTATCTTGTGTGTTCTGCTCCCGATAGGTGTATTCTCTCACTGTGTGCTCTACTTATTGCTACTCTCCCTACTTTTCTCATGTGCTAGCTTACCTGCCTATTCTCCACCTTACTAATTTACTTCTCTCTCTCCTTTCTATGTCCACTATACTATTGGGTCTTACCACCCATCCTTTAGTGTTCTTATAGAATTATACTCAGAACCGCGTAAGTAGAATGGGGATTTCAGTAAACACAAACATCGAGTTGAGGGTTGTCATGGGTCAATGGGTTAAGCAATTGGCTCTGTTACTTTCTATGTCATTGATTATGCTACCGTAGCCCTTGTGGGTTAGGAATATAGACCTAGGGGAGATGATGTAGACTCCCGAAATTAAAGGGTTGCCATTAGGCCCAATGCTACCTATGTGATTGGATAATCTACTCCTCAATATCAATCTGAAGCATCTTTACCCTGTATAGGAACATACTATGTAACTTGTACATAATATGGAACCATACGAGGGCTCCTGGAAGGTATGTCCTTGTTCCTGGACTTGCCCTTGCTTATTTTCCCTCTCCTCCCATCATAGAGCCTCTTAATGTTTCGGTTCCATTGGATGACTTTGTTGCAATCGAAGTTCGATATCGAGTTGACCTAGAGCCAGAAAAGAATAGAAAGCACCAATAGCATAGAGAGAAAGAGCATTAGAGGTAGAGCCAATTTCAGATTCTCCAGTTACACCACCCCACCTAGGAGCATCCAAGCTTGTGGTATTAGTGTAGATCAAATATCCACTTCTACCTTCTCCATTTTGAGGGAAATAGAGTTGGTGCAGGGGGTTTGGATTCAGGGCCTTTCAATTCATTATTCGTGTGCATTGGACAGAGGGAGGGGTCGAACAACCCAAAACAAATATTGAGCCAGAGATTCAATCCCTCTCCAAGCTGTTGGTTGTAATATCTGGTTTATTGAACAATAAGAATGTCATTGCCATTGTCCCATGGATGCTTCCCTCACCCTGAAGGTTTTACCACGTAAACTATTGTCTCCTATGTGATTGAATCTGTGCATGTTTTCTTTGTTTCTCTGTTGCAAAATTAATCTATGTGGATTTAAAGATCCTAACAAATGGTATCAGAGCAGATAGGAGGCCATTGAAAATTCTACAACAATATTTTCGGATGAGCAGCTACACAGTAGTGAATTGGAGGAGCACAGGGTCTACATGGGTCTCTCATTGTGTGGTCTTTCTTTCTGAAGGGAGCGTTGGTATTGCTCCTCCTGAAATCTGCTGAAGGGAGCGATAAATGGGTAAAATCGCCCTTTCTTTGATTTCAATGGGAAGTGCACTCATATCTCGAGCAACTGAATCCTATCTTTGAATAACATTTGGGTCGATTCCATGGTTGATAACACAAAAGAAGCCCAATTCGTTGCAAGCCTCTCTCAGTTTCTTAAATCTCTTGCGGTTCATCGCTGCCTCCACCAAATTTCCATGAAATAAGGAGATCGATATCGATGATTCGGGTACTGTAAACAAAATGAGGCTGCAGAGAACGATATTATTGAGGGAGCGAAAACCATAAAAATTGAGGAACAAAACAGAAGGTATGAAATTTACTCTTGAATAATGCGTGGAAGCTCTTAAATTTTGGTATGAAGTTTATTACCATAAAGGTGGATCAGGGCTATGTTTTAATACTTTGGTTTAAAAGTGGATCATGTGGGTGGATTCTTATGATATATGGTGGATGAATATGAAATGGGAGGTATAAGGTGATACATTTAAACTTTTCTTTAATTTATTCCCATTTGAATTAAGAAGTTATGAATTTCTAAGTCTTGATCTAGTTCCCTCTAAGGTAATGACAAAGATGTAAAGTACCAAGTTTTAAAGTGAAGGTGTTGTAAGGGTTATTTGGCGTTGTATTTTTTGGTTACATGTAATTGGGCATATTGTTGTAAGACCTAGTTAGGCATGCGTACCCCTGGTTCTAGTAAGTCATCTATGAAAAATCTAGACATAGATTTAGGTAGACTAAAGAGGGGTGGGGGGGCATGAGTTATGAGTTAAAACTTTGTACATAGGTCTACAGTTGTGGGTATCGGGCTCATGATTATTGTTTTCTCGTGTTATAGTGTCCATAGAATTGCATGACATGGAGCATGTTTAAGTGCTCAGTGACACTCCATTGTAAAGTGGCTTGGAGGTGAGCAGTGAAAAGCTCATTTGACAGTCTTGGCCAGATTTGGTCAAGGTTTTGAATACTCTGTTCAAGGTGGAGCACTGAAGGTGCCCTGGCCAAAAATTTGGGTCAATAGAAAGGATGATGTGTTTAAGTATTGACAGGATAAATCAAGGGTTTAAGAACAAATGATGGAGGCAGGTTCATATTCTTTGGAATTTTGGAAATTATTATAGGACAATTGAGATCGAATGACATCTTTGTTGGAATATTGGTTGTTGTCATTGATGTCAGGCCTAGTCATGGGTTTTGAACCGCAAGATTGATGAAGGTATTTGGACATGAAGGAAAATGCACATGCAGATACAACACCCATGGATGGATAGTATACATCATGTTGTTTCCGGTGGTATGTGGCATGTCATGTGGATCCTCATGGTTGAGGAGAAATGAATTTTTGAAGATGACAAAGTGAATTGTACATGTAGGCCCTGAAGATAATTATAGAAAATAATTACAAAATAAGAAAGTGTCAGGTTAGCCCTAATGTTAAAAGGAAGTGACATAAATGGTATCAATAAACATCATTATACATTCATTTGATACAAGTCGAATTTTAGAGGGAAGAAGAACTAAAAGAAGGCCGGATTTCAAGGGAGGATGAAGTCTTTTGGTGATGTGTTCTAAGGTATGTTATTTTCAGGTCATCATACCATTTTTGCTATAACGTTTTTTCTATAATGATTCAGATGGTGGAATCACTATGATATTGCGAATACATATCAAGGTACGTCTGGTAAAAGGTTAATCTCTTGATTCACTAAAATTATGGAGATACACTCTATGGAAGATAGGGTTTCTGACCAGTCCTGAAGCTAATCAATAAACAAGTGTTCTGGGTAAAACAATCATAACTTCTTCATACAGAATCCAAATGAAGTGGGACCACTTCCATTGGAAAGAGTACAGACTGTAGTTTCTTTTGTGTGAGTTTCAGAATTGGATATTAAATATTGAGCGCGAGGCATGCTGTACAAGTTGGGTCTTCTGAACAGACCAGAATTGAATAAAGTCTACCATTCTTTCTATAACCTCTTTTTGGGGAGGATTCAAGGAGTGAAAATTGGAGGAGT
>ML812633.1:46543-84615 GCA_009831015.1 Picea engelmannii
TACCAAAACACTAGTATAATAAAATTTGCACTCACATTTTTCCAATCACTTATATTGAAATTGAATTACAAAGCTACATAACTTTTAAAAATATTTTTTCTTTAACTTATTTTACCATTTTGTAAAACCACACAAATTTTTATTTAATAGTAAATTAAAACTTGTTTCACCATTTTATAAAAACACACAAATTTTTATTTAATAGTAAATTAAAAAATTAGATAGCTTTGAGATGCAATTTTTTTTTGTAAATAAAAGTAGATTCTTGTATTAATGACATATGTAAGTTGTACAATGACAAGTGTGAGCCACCTGTTCTGTCATAGATGAGAAACCAAAACAAGTGGCTGCTAAATGTTCTGAAATTGACACATCATCTTGTATGCTAGAGTTGTTTGAACAAAACTGTTTACACAAAATTCTACATCGTATCTACGAAAACAAAAAGTGTGTACAGTGTTTGGATGGTCTCTAAGACCAACTACTAATAGAGCTTCTATTAACAAAGCTACATAAATAGTATATGAAAAAATTGTGTGTTCTTCTATCCTGCTGCTGAGGTAAACTAAGCAATTGAACCTGCAACTGGAATTGACGAAGAACCATAACCTGGAGACTTCACTCCATTGTCGAGCCTGGTTTTCGATGAATTGTGTAGATCAGGGTGAATCATTGGACGCATGTTGGGCGTCTGGCGTGCGTAGGAGCATCCGCCAGTGCGTCGAATTGGATTCCCATCCTTTGGCCAAGGATGCTTTGAGATTGCATCTGATCTTCATGTTTCTGCCTTATTTCAAAGAGGAGTTGAAGGTGCTTCTCCATCATTCGATTAACAAATTGCTGAGACTAATCCTCCTCCTTTTCCTTGCCCGCTGCCTCTGTGGGGATCTTGTTGGCTACCACTGTGTTTTCCTCCACTTGCCAGCTTGGGGGGATTTCCTCCTCCACCATATAGTTGTCGTCATTGTAATAGGGGTATTTTGGATTCAGAATTGGGGGGGATAAGAGATTGGTGGTCAGAGGAGAGAAATCACATGAATGTGGCACCTCCTCCTTAACCCAAGCTCAGGCCATGGAGCAAAAGAGGGGTGGACGAAGGGATGTGTGCATAAGAGGGTGACCCTTACTCCTTCACTGGTATGACACCATGTATTTGAAGAGGAGCGGATTGAGGAGCTTCCTGCGACCTCTATTTGACATGCCAAGGGCTTGAGAAATGGGCAATAAGAGCCAGTTGGTATGGGGAGAGTCTATTGCGGTGGGAGAGGGTTCTCTAATAACGAGCACCCCTCTTGGATTTCCCTCTTTCCCTGGGAATGATGGGAAGTGTGTGGAGGTGAAGGCATGTTTATCTAGGTGGATAACAATGCTCACCCACCTTTTCCAACTGGCTCAAAACCATTTTCTGGCAATTTTAGTAATTTACTATTTTTAGCAGTTTTTCACTTCGAGAGTCGTTTTGAGTCCATAAACATTGTTTTTTGGGAAAATGGGTTGCAATATGAAAACCACATCAATATTTCCCCCAAAATTAATCTCCTCGAAGATACCTTTCCAATGGGCTTTCATACGCGTAAAACGGAGATCGTATGCAAAAGTTACGACCCCTGGAAATTGATGTACTAACTTACCTAAACGGGGCCCACATGACTTTTGGCGCTTCATCTCCTAGGGTTAGTTTTTTGGATGTCTAGGGTTTTTTGAATTCTTGTTTATTGTAAAAATTCCTTCAGAGACTCATTGTAATCACCTTCTTACGAATGAGCCCAGCTGTCACATCTCTTCTCAAAGATAAGCCGCCACCATTCCAGCAAGCTTGTTTTAGCTTATTTTATTATTGAATAGAAAACTAGTTTTATTGTATCTCTATTATTTTGTGTTAAGAACCTGTTAATAATCTGTAGTCATTTTGTTTTGCTCATAAATTCAGATCAGTGGTATCAGAGTGTTCTACTCCTTGTCTTCTTAATGCATGTCCCCAACGAGGTCGGAGTACAAATAGTTGGGTCTCGAGCTTGTTTCTCTTGAGGAAAAAATCTCTCGCACGCCCAAGCGACCTTCCATGGTAGGAGAAAAGAAAGATGATGGGATAGGAGATCCTTTCAAACTGTTTATTGAGGAATCCCTCACACAACAGAGGAACAAGATGATGGATAGTTTCGCGCAAATCCTTCGGCGACTACCAACAAATGACGCATCTTCTTCGAGCGGAGGTGCCACCCCCTTCAAGGTACAAATAAACTTCGATGTTCCTATATTTGAAGGTCATATAGACACATATGTTGTAGAAAAGTGGTTGAATCTACTAGAAGGTTATTTTTCTTTCTATAACTATTTGAATAGAGAAAAGATTACTTTTGCACTCGTCAAAGTCATTCCCCATGTCAAAGATTGGTGGGAAACTTTTTGTGAGCAAAAGGAAACAAAGGAACCCTCATTATTTAAAGTCATAGACACCTGTGAATCCTTTAGGGATGCTATTAAGGAACAATACTACCCTTTCAGAAGTTATGATGACTTGTATACCAAATGGACCACACTACGGCAAGAAAGAGACCAAGCAGTGCCAAATTTCACAAATATCTTTCATATCTTGCGTACCAAGCTGGGTATCAAAGATTCAGAGTGACATCTGGTGCTCAAGTATCGTGCTTCTCTTCATAGATACATCCAGACCGAAATGGAATTTCTGGACATCTCATCCTTGGGCGTAACCTACTGATATGTCATCAAAATCGAGCAGAAGCTCAAACAAAAGACCCAGAAATTTGGGCCTGGAAATGCCTCACAAAAAAAGCCAAGAAAGGTTGGGCCCAACCCACAAAACAAAGAATAGAGAAAATATGGATAGTATCATGACAACCAGTCCAAGCCACAAGCAAAGAAGGACAACGGAAAGACAAATAAACATACGGGGAAGTGGTGCGACTTCCATAAGAGACCTTGGCATAACATTGTTGATTGTCGCTCAAAGAAGAAATTGGTGGCAGAAGTGAAAGAATTTGAATTAGATGTGGGTTATGAATCTGATCCAGAACCAGAAAGGGGAAGACGAATCATTGACGTGAAACCCAGTGCCACCGTTTCTACCACCAAGCTCCAACCTAGTGAATCGGACGAGCTAGAATAAGGAGAGCACGTCTTCCATTCAAAGATGTGGGTAAAAGGCACCCCGCTGCACTTCATCATTGATAGAGGTAGCCAGAAGAACCTCATATCAATAGAGGTCATCAAGCGACTGTCCCTATCAATAATGTCGCACCCACAACCTTAAACCATTGGATGGATCTGCCAAGGAAGCGATCTTCATGTCATCCAATAGTGTCGACTATCATATGAAATCAAGCCCTTCAAAGGCGAGGTATTGTGTTATGTTTCTCCTCTCGAAGTTTGTGATGTTCTTTTGGGCCAACCTTAGTTATGAAAAAGTCATGTTGTATATGAGTCTAGACCTCACAACGTTATTATTACATTGAACAAGAAATTGTACAGGATACCTGAGGTAGTCCCAGCTAGTGTTATTTCCTTGATCTATGCTAAGAAATGTAGGAAGGTCATATCTTAGATGGGGAATTTTGTCTTCTTTGTGATTCTCTCTCAGAATAAGAAAAATATCACAGCCACATCCAGGGTCTCTGCGGTCGAACTCACCTACTAGGTACCTTTGCACTGCCAGGTCAAGAACCTCATCGATATGACCCCCGACACACCACTACCCAATGGGCCAGTCTATCGATGCTCTCTATTAGAGAATGAGGATATCAAGCAAAAGATCCAAGAACTGATCCACAAGGGGCACATCCATCCCATCTCATCACCTTGTGGGAGCCCAATCGTGATGGTACATAAGAAAGATGGAACCTGGAAACTCTGCATTGATTACCGAGCTCTGAATAAAATCAAAGTCAGAAACCGGTACCCGATTCCTTGAATCGACTACCTCCTTGATCAACTCATGAGGGTCAAATACGTCAATAAGATTGATCTAAAGTATTTCTACTACCAGGTCTTGATAGAACAAACAGATGTATGGAAGACCGCCTTCAAGTCAAAGAAAGGCCTTTTTGAATGGTTGGTCATGCCCTTTGGTTTGACAAACACTCCAACCACTTTCATGAGTATGATGGATGATATCCTGCGACCATTCACCAATACTTTTGTAGTGGTGTATCTGGATGACATTTTCATTTACAGCAAGACTTGGGATGAATGCTTGCAACATATTTAGTAGGTTATGCACACCATGCGACAACACAAGCTATACGCCAACTTGGAAAATTGCTCCTTCGGTATGGACAGGATCCATTACCTAGGATACATTGGTGATCAACATGGCATACATGTGGATCCAGCCAAGATCCAATTCATCCATGACTGGCCTGCCCCAACCACGCTCACTAAGCTTCAAAGATTCTTGGGCCTTCCCAATTTCTACCGCAGGTTCATGTTGGGATTCTCCCATATTGCATGGGCCCTCAGCCAAATAACCATGGCTAGTGGTAAGGAAAAATTTGTGTGGGGATGGTACCAACAACAAGAGTTCGAAGATTTGAAGAAGCGCTTGTGCTCAGCCCCAGTACTTTCACTACCAGACCTACAAAAGCCCTTTGATATTGAGACATATGCTTCAAGCTATGTTGCGGGCATCGTTCTCACTCAGCACGGCCACCCCGTGGCCTATCATAGTGAGACACTATCAGATGATGTCCATAAGTACCCTACTTATGACAAAGAAATGTACTCCATTGTACAAGCCTGCCGCCAGTGGAGACATTACATTCTTGGGAAAGAGATAGTCATCCACAATGATCATAAGCCACTGCAGTTCATGTAGACAAAAGGAAAATTGCAGAATGACTACCATCAAAATTGGTCCACATACTTGCAACAATTCCACCTCAACATCAAGTATAAAATAGGAAGCACCAATCACGTTTTTGATTTCCTCAGCAGACCGCCAATCACGACACTCACCACAATGCTAGACTCTTGCAACCATGAGACCTCTGGATGGCCCCATCTCTATGAGACAGACTCGAACTTCGCCACCACCTACCAAATCTTGGGTGCAAGTGCAGTTTTCGATAATTTCCATCTTCAGGATGGGTTGTTGTGCCGTATGGGCCATATCGATGTTCCATCAAGTGAGCGAGCGAAGATGATTTAGGAATCCCACTACAATTAGGTGGCAGGACACTTTGGCATCAAAAAGATAGTGGTGATGCTACATAAAATTTTCTACTAGCCGAAACTTCAACAGGAGGTCAAAAAGTATATCAGGTCCTCCACTTCCTGTGTTATTTCCAAACCAACCACTAAGAAATAGGGCCTATACACCCCTCTTCCTTCTCCTGTCAAGCCATGGGAATCCATATCAATGGACTACATGTCGGTCCTCCCATCCACCAAGCGGGGAAATGACTGTGTTTTTTTGGTTGTTGATCTCTTTTGTAAGATGGTGATTATGGTTGCCTGCAAGAAGAGCATCATAACAGAGGCCATTGCCAAGATCTTCTTTGAAAGATTCTGGGTACATTTTGAAATCCCACAAACCATTGTCTCATATTGGGAAAATCAATTTCTTAGCACATTTTGGTCAAGCCTCTGGTCACTGCTGGACACCAATATCACCAAATTCATGACCTTCTACCCCTAGATAGATGGCCAAACTGAGGTCATAAATCAAATGATTGTGCATATCCTTCGCATGTATAATTTCAAGCACCCTTGCGCATGGGATGAGAGCCTTCCCTTTGTCCAACATAGCTACAATCAAGCCCTCCATAGCTCAACCGACCACAACCCCTTTCAAGTGGGGATGGGATTCCAACCATTAGGTCCCATAGATGTTGCACTTCCCCTTGCGGTCACCTCAACTGACTCATCTCCTTCTCCAACTAAAGCTAAAAAAGCTACCCGGTTCATTGAGTGGATCCATCACATCCTCCAACAGGTTGAGGATATCCTACATAATTTGAATGACAAGTACAAGCGACGCCATGATCAACATTGGGTGCCACATAAATTTCAGGTGGGCGACAAAGTTTGGTTGCACTTGCAAAAAGAATGTCTTATAGGACCCCATCGAAAGCTTTGCCCATTCCATTATGGGTCGTACACCATCACCAAGGCCGTGGGTGGTAATTATTTTGAACTCAACATTCCTCCTTTCCTTGGCCTGCACCCGATGTTCAACGTGGATCTCCTTCGCCCTTATTTCCCACCATTATTGGACACCTCAGAAGTAGCAGAACAACTGACACCAACAGAGATCAAACCTGACCACATACAAAAGGAATCCAATGATCATATTGTGGAAACACATATCAAGGGAACTCGACAACAAAGGATCCAACTTTATCGAGTCGTCAAAGTAGGGCATCTCTTGCACCAAGGCAAGTGGCTCACCTAGGGCTAAATTCAGCAGAAATTTCCTCATCTGATGGGGTAACTCAACGCAATGGATACCATTGCTTCTTAAGGAGGGAGGATTGATCCAGGTGGATATCGGTGTCCACCCACCATTTCCAGCTGGCTCAAAATAGTTTTCTGGAAAATTTGGTAATTTACTATTTTTAGCAAATTTTCACTTCTGGAGCCGTTTTGAGGCCCTAAATGTTTTTTTTTTTGGGAAAACGGGTTGCAATATCAAATTTCCTTGTATATTTCCCTGAAAATAAATCTCCTCTACAATACCTTTCCAACGGGCTATCATATGCCTAAAACGGAGATCGTATGCAAAAGTTACGACCCTGAGAAGTTGATGTACTAACTTACCTAAACAGGGCCCACATGACTTTTGGTGCTTGATCTCCTAGGGTTAGGTTTTTGGATGTCTAGGATTTTTGCATTCCTATTTATTGTAAATAGGCCTTCATATCCTCATTGTAATCATATTCTTGCAAATGAACGCAACCGTCACATCTCTTCTAAGAGATAAGCCGCCACCATTCCAACAAGCTTGTTTCTGTTGCATTTTATAGAGCTTATTTCCTTATTGAATAGAAAACCAGTTTTACTATATCTCTATTATTTTTTGTTAAACACATGTTAATAATCTATAGTCATTTCGTTATGCTCATAAATCTGGATCACCTGTGGTAATGTAGGCTGAGAGAAGGTGTTAGGAGGAGAGAGAAAAGGTGTTGGTGGAGATACATAGAATAAGCTTGTGGAGGCTGAGCTAATAAGGCAGGTGGAGGGTAACAGAGTCAGGGTCAAAGATGCTCTTGCACAATAAAAAACCATAGAGAGAAACAATCTTGGAACTCTTGGAAGAGATGAAGAGTAGGAATGAAGGAATGCATCAGTGCGGATGGAGAATGGAGGAATTCATCAAGGAAAAAGTTTGTTTATGGTCGCGCATCCCTGAGTTGACAACGCTTCTTTCCATTGAAGCTGAGTTGACAACTATCCTGTTGTTGGTACGCCTAGTCTAGCTAGCTCGTGTGTCCATTAACCCAACCTGTAGACCCAGGCACACTATCATTATTTTCCTCATGGTGTGAGCCATGGGGGAGTTATTATCCATGGGATGATAGTCGAGGTTAATAACTCCCCTGGTCGTCTAGTTCCAAGTGTCCTCGGACTTTGTCTAGGTAGCACCCCATCTGAGGAGCTTTGAGATGTAATATTATTCTTTAAATTATTCCAAAATATTTTCTAGTCCCTCAACATTAAAGACAACAAATTTAGATATTAAGGTCAACCAACAGATATAATTCAACATTAGTCCATGATCATTCTAATAGATATTGTGTATAATAGACCAATGTTGAAACGTAGTATATCATAGTTAAGTTTCAATTTTTGCACAAGCAATACATGATGGTATGACGACCACCAAGATACATGCTCCTCAAATTCGTGGTAGGGATATTTAGAGTGTGAGAATAAAGTAAGGTTTATTACTTTTGTTGCTTTTATATGTTTCTATTTAAGCTACGAACCTGCCAAAACTTTATTAATGATATAATGAAATGATAATCCTTTGTTTTATGTTTGTTTTTATAATCATACCAAAATAAAAGTTGAGTGATTTTTTAGTTGATAAACCTATAAAAAAACATTTTTATATGAACTCATCAACTTCTATGTTATGTATCATATGCATTTTGTGAACTTTGCAAATTATTTTATGAATAAAGGAAGGCGATACAACATTGAAAAAGCTAAAAATCCATTGGAGGAAATTCATGAATGGTAACTAAACATTTTTAATCCCTGCCTCCAGTAGGGATTATAGTTTTTCCCTCATAGGCAAAGTGTTTTTATCGTGTATTAATTTACCTAATTTTGTAACCATAGCCAAAGTTTCCAAAAATATGTTAATTATTTTCTTTTTTATTTTTTTTTCATTTTTACAAATTTATATTCCAATTTTCTTATTCATCTATATGGAAGTAATGTGACTAAATTCCTGTGGTGGTGAGTTGTTGTTTTCAAATATTTGTCGAAACAAAAAAAATGATTTTAATAAACAAATTTCTATGTATTTGTGATTAGCGAGTACGAAAGATCACATTGCATATTATCTCACTTTGTAAATCAATATGAGCTATCCTGTAGCTGAGTTGAAACCTTTCCTCATACTATTACAAGGATTCATTCTCTCTTTGTATCATTAATAACATCTCATATCTTATGTCACTTGACTTGCAATAGTCCTAATACTAGTCAATGAAATTTTGCTTCATTTAGGACCAACTACTGATGTTATTTACATCTTCTCTCATGAACCATCTCAAGGATAATTCCTTCTTTGTGGAGAGGAACCATCTCAAGGATAATTCCTTAATTGTGGATAGAAATAAATTGACATTTTGATCACATGATATGTGTTCATAAGTCCTAAAAACAACTACAAAATCAGATATAAAAGTATCATGGTTTTCTATAGTAAGGCCATGGAAGTGAGGAAGAGAAGAAGGATTGATGTTTCTCATCTTGGTTTCCCCATTAGTTTCTCAAATGGGGAACTCAAAGAATAACTATTGGTATCCATCATCAACCATTTTGTGGTGAGATGGGGATCCTTTTTCTTCCTCAAATAAATTTTCAATTATTGTTTCCTCCTCTAAGAAGTCCACAAAAAGTCCAGTTTCCTCTTTCCAGAATGATTTCATCACAACCAACTTGTTGTTCTTGATTTCTTGGTATGGTTTTAGCACTGGGGGATTTTGGTATGTATTTTCCATATTTATATCTAGGTCAAGCAATGCATTATAAAAAATCTTCAAAAAAAAAAATGCAATCTAATTTAGTTTTTTCTTTCATGATGAATGGATGAAATTCATGCAATCTAAGTTTTTTTTCTTTTTCTTTTTGACGGTAAAAAATGATAAAAAGTGTTCATTTTTTATAACCTTCTTAACAACGATGCAAAAAGTAGTGATGGGCCAAAGAATAACAATAACAATGTTTCACTCCTTATCTTACAAATTTAAATGTCAACTTGAGGTTCATACAAACTTGAGAGGTATTGTACACTATACGTGCAAACTCCATACACATGCACCTATCTAAGAAAAGGAAATATTTTTAGACCTAGGACTATAGGGGTTACTTAATTAGAGTAAAATAACTAACAATTAACTCGATGCAACTAAAAGGAAAGATGAAATCCAACTGAAGAGAAAGTTGAAAACTATTTAAAAGAAAAGAAGAAAACTTCTAGAAAGAAAAGATGAAAAAAATAATTAAAGGGATCATATAACCCATTCACCAATCCATTGTTATCTTGATAGAAAGGAATTCTAGACTACAAGACTACAAGAAGTAGAATGAATAGTTGCAATTCCAGGTGAATTGATTTAGGTTGTTGATAAAAAACAGAGAAATAACTTGCTAGAAGACAAAGTTGAAATTACCTAAGCTATTCTAATGAAAACAAGGCAGATCCTATATTATACTATTCTATTGCAATGACTGAAATAAAGTATAGAAAAAAATATAATCCCTTTTGAAACAAGTCTAAAGAAATCCATGGCTAACCTATCTCTTTTGATGATGGAAAACCATCATGGAATTATCTAAAATAGTGCACTAGAAATTATGCTACACGAAATAGAGTGTTACTACCAAAACTTAAAAAAATCATGTTCAACATCTAATGTAAGTAAAATGAACTAAACAAGATGAAAACTAAATGAAATGAACCAAGGATATGTTGGTACAAGAAAAACATTACTCCTACAAAAAAATACATAAATCATGCACAACATACCCTATTAGCAAAATAAACTAGAAACTATGAAAAGAAAAGGAAATGGAATGAAAGTATAGAGGTCCCTTGTGCATCCTTGAATGGTCCCTACTCAAGCCTTCTACAAGGAACCTTAATAACTACTAATGGTAAAAAATGTGGAAGTGCAAATTTTTCAATATAATATTATCTCAAAAACATAAATACATTTCAAGGAAGCTCAAGTTCTCCAATAATAAGAATTTCTTAACATTAATAACTAACTCCTTAGGGATAGCCCATAGCTTCTACTTATACTTAGTGGTTACATTTGTCATACCTTCAATCACTCCTTGATTGAAGGACTTGTGTCTCTAGGATACCTATAATCAAGCTCCTAATTTATAGGGATCAAATCCCTTGACATATTTCCTTTGTTGAGTTAGTAGTTTGAGTGGATTAGGTTGGATGCGATGTCTTGAAGGCTTGGAATCCTTTGGAGGAGGAGGATGGGACCTAGTCCCCCTTTTATCTCATGCCATGTTGGAGTAGGAATCCTCCCTTGATTCAACCTACTTTGAACATGGGTTAGTGTGGCACATAGGTATACATAAAACCATGAAAACTAAAGTAAAAATAAAATACAACACACTTTAGCATTCAATACATTCCATTTATCAATAAATTGCACAAAACCATATTATTATATTAATCATGGTCAAAGAGGATATATAAGGTACAAAATAGGGTCAAAATCTATCAAAAGATGGGTCTTTTTATTTATAATGGAGAGGTCCATCTACTGATGTTATAGCCCTAAAATTCCCTACTCATGCACACATGGCCTTGGCCCTCTTACTTGCATATTTTTCCAAATAACTGCTGAGAATATCTTCTTAAAAAACCATTTTTTCGAAGATGTATGCACCCTACACCATTACATCCCATGTACATATGATTTTTGCACCATTACATCTCGTGTACATATGCATGTTGCACCATTACAGTCTGTGTATGCTTGCAAAAGTTGAAAAAAATAAAAAGGTGCAAGGAATTCGTTGAAATTCACGGGATATTGGAGGTTTCCCAACTAATCCACCTTCTATATCCCATTACCAAAACAAATAACCATCCTTTTTGCATATAAAAGGAGGTGTTGGGGTCTCATTTCCAAGCTAAGCATAAGAACAGTGAAACTCTGCCTGATTTCACTTTCCCTCCTTGCCCAAGATATTGTTGCCTTTTGTGAGAAATTACCTCAACATTCCCTCATTAGCCCCTGCTTCCTCCATTCATCCCATTCCATTCCATAGAGGTGATCAAAAGTTTGAGAGAATAATTACATACAAGGTGCACTTGGAGCATGGTAAAGAGGAGCACGAACTAGGTTCACGGAACGATGGCCGACTCAGATTGTAAGGTATAATCCTTGTATTATGAATAAAAGAATCACATTTTCTTGTCCCAAATGATGGTGTCTTGAGTAATTTATTGATTTATACTTGAAATTTTACATCTAACCCTAACTTATATGAAGAATAAAATTCTTGTAGTTCTTTGTTTTCCTATCTTTGGATGCAGGTCAGCCCTGGGAGGAGAAGTGCAGTTAGTGGAACTTCCAAGCATGAGGAGATGATCACTAGACGTGGGATCAAAGGTATAGTTACCCGATCTCTTCTCCATTTTCTTTCTTTATATTAGTTTTTGTATGTTTGGGGTAGTATAGAGAATTGATTATATTTTAGACGGTTATTCAGTATGTCTACATCTTGAACCGTGGTGTAGTTAAAGGGGGTTTTTTCTCTATAGAAACTGGATTGGCCAAATCATTGAACAAGTTATTTGTTTCTCTTATAACATGATAGAATTTAATAGGAGGGATCCATTTTATTCTTTCCCTTCATGAATCATCACCGATGTTAAAATATAGTAATCATGGGTGGAATTATTAACCATATGACTAATAATCACTTTCAAATTCCCAACCATAATTAATTGCTTAATGCCAAAATTGTTTGCTATCATCATTCTTTGAATAAGGGTGTAGGCTTATGCAATGTTATTTGAAAAAGTACAGAGACTCCAAGCATAGGATTTTTCAATTGTACCTCCAAGTCTTGTGATAACCCCTCCCACAATTGCCACCCGAGTAAATTAGATTATTATTATTATTATTATTATATTTTTTTATTATTATAAATGATAATTTTTTCCTAACATTTAAAAAAAACTTTTGATAAATAATATACTTTTACTATAGTGTTTATTTATTGAGAGTTTTTTTTAATTTACTATTTTTTATTACCTACCTTGACCATTTATAAATATCTAATAGATTATGTATTCACTACATTTTGGTGAACTAAAATTCAGTGGAGGTACGTCGGTTGGTTGACGTAATTATGTTGGCATTGTGATGAAATGTGGTTACCAATTTTGTTGGTGTATATTGGTCGGATAATGCGATCAACATATTGTCATTGGATATCTGAAACCATGTCATCAATATACTGATATCCCTAAGGAAGAAAACATCATCTAAATTAGCCATTATTTCCTGAACATATACGTTAGAAGTCTGATGTATCTACACGTCGAATATATGATAGAGAAATAATATATCTGATGTATGTTTTCTAGAATTTCCATTGGATATCCTATGAATAGATATGTCGAATTTATGACAACAAAACAACATATTCGACGGTGATGCCATACCTCCAACAAATATTTCTATTGGACATTTCATTAGATATCTGACGAAAAGGTATGCAAAATATCCAACAGCTAAACAGTATATCTGATGGAGGTGCCATACCTCTAACAAATATGTCTGTTGGATGGTTCGTCAGATATCCTACGAACCTGTATATATTAAAAAAAATAATGGCATTAATGGCTTGTAACTTTTGTGTTCCTATTGACCAGTGCCAAGGAGAGAAATTATTTATAGCTTATGCTATTGATTTTGATATTTATTCCAACCAATAGATATAACGAGACTAGCCAACCATAGGACAAGGAAAATCCCTAGGAACAACAAGAAAAAATGTAGTAGGCTAAGAATAAGAACCAAGTAAAGAGGTATTGTAAGCGTTCAGAATGTATAATATTTTCATTAGTGTGAAAAGGAATTGCTACAATCCAAAAAATATTCAACTTAGTCATAATCGATATTTTCTCTAATGGGGTAAGACACAATGGTGTTGCTCGTGTATTCTCTTCATTGCTAATAACAAAGAAGATATTGTGTCCCTTAAAATTACTATCAATTAATAGATGGATGAACAACTACGAATTACAATTCCTCAGTCAAAAATATTGTTACAGAATCAAAAGTTACGTCCATAATTGTTTAAATAATCTTCTTTGTTCCTATGCGACGATTTACATCATACTAAAATATCTAAGTGTGTTTTCAATAGGTTTAGAACATTGTCATGACATCATAGTTGAATAATGTTGAAGGTATTCGAGTTCCTAAGTTAATATCTAGATATAAAATCTCTTCTGCAAGCATCTATAATTGTATTTCTTTGGTTCTCGTAGGAGAATTTTTCTATATTTTGAACAAGCATCGTTCCAAATAAGAATATATATATATATATATATATATATATATAGTTTATCTCATCATTGTTTTGATTTTTGTAATTTTACAAAAACATCTCGTTGTATACTTTATGTATTCATATTCACTCAATAGTAAGAAAAAGAAACTCGATTCACGTCTTCTATAAAAATGAGAGCTAACTGCAAGTTCATTTCAAGCTTTAATGCAGAAATTCCTCCAAATATTCCATGGTCGTAAGTTGTTAGGAGCTATAATTGTTGCATGGAAAATTTGTTGGAGTTACTTCACACACACCTAGGATTTGTTTTTCCTAAGTTTTTTCCTTGTTTATTAGTCACAATTATTCATTATCTAGTCTCCTATATTTTAGGGGAGAATATTCCACCTGCAGAATATTCCTTTCAGTTGACACTTCAGTTTGCATAGTTGAGTTGAGTCTAGATGTTGCATTGGTTTTGTCACGATGAAACATTGGGATAATCACCATGTTAATGTGCACTTTCCTTGCGATCATCACCAGACTAGCACATTACCCTTGATTCCTTGATATAATCCTCACTAAACTTTGTTCAGTCAGTTAACTAAAGACTGGTTGACTAGTTAACTCAGTTAGGTGGTAGTTCACTCCCGTAACTGCATGAGAGACTAGACTAGGTGTAACTTCACTCCTGTAAATGTTGGTGTGTGTCTATATCACTCTAGACCAACACTATGGTGCATTGGTTCTCCTCCAATGTGCATTCATTGAGTTATACAAAGTATATCATGTGTAAATTATTCATTATTCATTACGGTTAATGATAATTCTTCCCTTCTTTCTCTCCTTCTTCTTCTTTCTCAATTTCTCTCTGAAAATGTGTGTACTATTTTCTAGCTAGATATATTATGTGCAGGTTCAAAAAATTTACATGGTATCACAGTCGACGAACTGCTAATCAAAATATAAACCAAGAAATTTTGCAGGTACAAAAGATTGAAGACAACAGAAAGATGGATTTCCAAAAATAATTCATTCCTTCACCTTACAACTACTTTGCATGGAAGGAGAAAATAGCCATACATATATGAACCATAGGATTGTATAGGTAAACCTTGAATATAGATACAGAACCAACATCAGCCATAGAAAAATCCATGTACTTAAATCGAATGGATGAAGCATTTAGAACAATTTGCAGTCTTATTTCTCTCGATATCCTTTTTCACTTATCTTCCTGTAAGACTCCCAATGAATCATGTACCACATTGGAAGGGATATTTGGAAAACAGGATGAGATGAGGGGAGAGATGATGGATGTGGAATTGCTCACATTGGATCCAAAGATCTTTGACAATACCCAAGATTTATTTACAAAATTCAAGGATTTACTATCGCAACTCAAACTTCCGGGGTTGATAAATCTAAGGAGGACAAACAAATGGTTCTCACCATTCTCTCCAAAATTGGTCTTGAATTCTTTGTTTTCGTGTCCACATTCCATTCAGTCATATTCACCTTTGGAGCCACTTCGAAGATGGATTCTCTTGAGGACTTTATAGAATCCCTAACACAAGAGCAAACCAAGCTCATCAACATGGTAAAATCAAAGGCCCAAAGGCACATGCACTTATTGTGAAAGATGGCAGCCATCAATATCAGAAATATAAATATAAAGAAAAAAGGAAAGATCATGCACATCCGAAGAAGGAAGGGTACACAAAACCCTTCACCGATGCCTCTGGATCCAAAGGGGGAAAGGAAAGGAAAGGGGAGAAATGCACATACTGTCACAAAGGATTCAATCAAGAATCTGCATGCATGAAAAAAAAACCAGATCTAATGTCTCAAATACTTTAGCAAAAAAACCTTGGAGATCGCATCCCCGAGGGTTCCAAGAAGAAGAATCTAGAAGATCAAAATCCCAAGAAAGGAAATTATATCCATGCCTTGATTGCCATCAAATCCTCTCTCGATGCTTGGATCGTAGACTCAGGAGCATCGCATAACATGCCTGCCTCAAAAGTAGTATATTATTCATTGTATGCATGTAAAGGTCCTACTATTTTGATGGGGGACAACTCTTCAATTGAATTCACCGAAAAAGGAAGGATTAAAATCACCAATGGAAGCTTGGAGAATGTGTTGCATGTTCCCAAACTTTTCGTCAACCTTCTCTCCATGTATCAGATGACGAATTCTAGCACTGAAAAGAAATTTATATTCACACCAAATGTCGTGGACATATATGACATGCAAACTAACTCTAGGGTTGCTACCGGTGACGTAAATCATCAGCCTAGATTGTACACATTTTCTGAATTTATTGAACCCGATTCTGCTTTACAACTTACTCATGCTGATGAAATTAGTAGGATATGACATGAAAGGTTTGGAAATTTGAATTTTATATACATGCAACATCTCAGCAAGAAAGGATTGGTTGATGGTCTACCAACATCCATTTCTCCAAGGGAGTATGTGAGGGATGTGTTCTTGGAAAACACCCTCAAGAGAAATTCAACAAAGGAAACTCCTAGAGAGCTTATGCACCTTTATATCTGATCCACAATGACCTTATGAGTCCTTTTCCACATCCATATATCATAAAATCAAGGTTTGTTCTCATTTTTTTTGATGATTTCTCCCGTTTTACATGGATTTACTTTCTCAGGCAAAAATTTGAGGTCTTTCAACACCTCAAAGGTTTCAAAGCCTTGGTTGAGACATAGTCCGGAAAGAAGATCAAAGTCCTCTGAACTCATAACGAGGGAGAATATGTAAATCATGAGATCCATAATATTTTCCATTAGGAAGGGATTTAGTTGCAGCACATAGTTTCCTATACTCTGTAGCAAAACAGAGTTGTTGAGCAGAAAAACATATATCTAAAGGATATGGAATATTGCATGCTGCATGAAAAGTCACTACCAAAGATATTATGGGCCGAAGCACTAAATTGTTAAACATACATCCAAAACAAATCTCCCCATAGATCTGTCAAGGATAAGACCCCCTACGAGGCTTGAAGAGGACTCAAACTGAAAGTGACCCACTTTCGCATTTTCGGTTCACGTGCATGGAACCAGATTCCCTCTAAAAAGAGGAAGGCACTAGATTCACATAGAACTGAGTGCATTTTTGTTGGATACACCGATAGTGTGAAGGGATATAGGCTTATTGATCTTTCCTCTAACCGACTCATCATTGGGCGTAGTGTCCAATTCGAGGAAAATGTCTCGCATGTACCTCAACAACCGCATGAAGACATCTTCATTCTTCCACCTGTTCGAGATGATGACCATGCACATGCTGACTCTTCTTCAGATGAGAGTTATGATTTAGAGGACTCAGATGATTCAGATTCAGAGTTAGTACAGTCAGAGCATCCAGATGAAGTTGTAGAGCCAGAGAAGAGGCCCAAGTGGGAACAGACTACTCTTCAGGATGCAGGGGATCTTGTGGGTGATCTATCCAATACTAGGAGGACTCGATTTGATTTCAAGGAGCCTCCTATTGCACTCACTTCCACTAAACCATTTCCCTCTAGGCATATTTTCTTGGTTCAATCTTCAGATCCACAGTCTTATGGTGAGGCTGCTGGAAATACCTTTTGGGAATCCACCATGCAGGAGGATTACAGGTCCCTCCTCGAGAACCAGACTTAAGGTCTGGTTCCCCTTCCTTTTGGAAGGAAATTTTTCATATACAGATGGGTCTACAGGACCAAGAGCACAACAGATCCAAATATTATTAGATACAAAGCTAGGCTTGTTTCCAAAGGCTTTCAATACGTGTATGGTATTGACTATGATGAGACCTTCACTGCACTAGCGAAGATGGATTCCATACGATTGGAACTTTCCATTGCGACAACTAAGGGATGGGAAGTCCATCATATGGGTGTTAAGAATGCATTTCTTCATGGTAATCTCTCTGAGGAGATCTATATGGAGAATCCCCAGGGATTTATCTAGAAATCAACTTTGTTCTGTTGACTGAAGAAGTCCCTTTATAGCCTCAAGTAGGCTTTGAGGGCATGGTATGCCAATATGGAATCTTACCTCTTGTCATAGAACTTTTTACGTTGTAAATCAGACTCGAATGTCTACATGCTCAGGAAGGCTAATTCAGTTCTAGTCTTATTTATGTATGTTGATGATTTGTGATGCAGGATCATCCTTCCACATCAGCAGATGCGCCAACAAGCCAACACATAGGCAAGCATTGGATAAAGGGAGAGGCAACAACCCTTCCATTTTTAAAAATTAAAATATGATCCTATATGGATTTATGTTGTAAGGTTGAGTAAAGCCAAGACATGCCTTTGTATATGTAGTGGATAGGGTCTCCTTAATGGCTGATGTAAGTAGGTCTAGATCTGAGTCAGGTCTGGATCTTCATTCATGGTAATGAGTCATAGGGGTAAGGTGTCTTAATTAAGATAGTGATGGAACTAAGGCGATGGAGAGGATAAGATCAAGGAGGCCCTCTTGTAAAAAGAGAGAACCAATACAAGTAGAGTAGAGAGAGACATACCCAGTTGAGGTAGGAGTAGGAGTAGGAGAAAGAAATGAGACTATGTTGTAGTCCAATCTCTGTACACATTTGTAAATATACATTCATCTTAATACAAAGAAAGTAGTTTTTCCTGCATATGACATCTATTTGTGTTATGTTTGTTCTATTAATGATATTTGTGTGTGTTTATATGCACGAGTATGTTTTTCATGGCTATGGGTGGAAAACTATGAGGCTTATATAATTTTAAATTGTTTCTCTTCTTGAAAGCTTCAGTGAAAGGAGTGCATAGTGATCACAAGGAGTGTGAAGCCCAAGTCAAGTTTGAATCTAAAGCTGAGGGGAAATAACTTGAAATTTTGCAGAGCTTTGGTGCAAGGAGTGTGGAAGACGAGAGTCACTAACATGACTCTAAAGATCAAAATATATAGCATCTACAGGAGTTGCGTAAGAGGAATTTATAAAACCTTTTAAGTTTGAAAGATTGGAGGTGTCCAGAGGAGGAATTCAAGGTTTGGATCACCTCGAAGTAGACAAGCTTAGGAGAGACAACATTTCTAAGAATTCCAACGTAGTGACCAAGTGGTCGAGATTTCATAGGGAGGTCCAAAGGCCACAACCTTTGAGTGTTTTAAAATATCCCAAGATTGAGAGAGATGCACAATAGCATGGAGGAGGAGCTACAGGCACCGTTGGATCAATGGCATGGAACTATCTGGACCATCGGTTAGGAGTCCAGTTGAAGGAGGAGAACAAATCCCGTACGTAGGATATGAGCACGAAGGACTGACATCCCTCAGATCCAGGTAAAGTGCACAAACTCTAATCTCTGTGTGTGCACATGAGAACATACTCTCTAAAGTCCCGAAGTCCCGAAGTGATTAGGGACCATCCATCACCTAGGGGAACACATGGAAAAAGATCTAAAACTCTGGAGAAGAAGCACTCCAAGAGTTTATAGACAAGGAGAGAGCGAGATCACCAAAGCTCCAAAGTATGGAGTAGATATTTGGCGTTGGTCACCAAGAGGTATGTGTCAACAGATCTGAAACTCCAGGGAATATCACTCTGAGAGATTTCAGTCGTAGAGTGTGAAAAACTCTCGAAGCTCTGAAGAGCGAAGAAGATCACAATATTTTTTTGCAAGGGACACGTGGTGAGAGATCTAAAGGTCCGAAGGTTCAACACTCCAGGAATAAGGAAGTGAACGAGGGTGAAGAACTCCCGAAGGGAAAGGGAGATGGAGATATATATGGTCATTGGTCCTGTGAGGACAGGTGTTGTTGGATTCTGCAATCCGAAGAAAAGTCACTTCGGAGGTTTTGGAGTTTGAAGGTGTAAGAACTACCAAAGGCCGAAGATCTTGAGTGCATCAGATCCACCCATAGGTATTGGACATGTGTCAAAGGATTTGCTACTTCGGAGGAAAGTCCTTCAGGAGGAAAGTGGGGTTGGAGGAGCTAGAACTCTCGATGGCCAGAGTGTCAGAGTTCGTTTAAGCCATAATATTAGGAGGGATAGGTGTTGTAGGATCCCTCACTTCGGAGGTCATACACTCCAGAGTTAATCAAGGTCAAAGGTTGAAAAAATCCTGAAGCCTGAATTGTCGAAGTAAATCATGACCACCAATCTGAGAGGGACACGCATCAATAGATCAAGGAGTTCGGAAGGAAGAAGCAAGGGGAAAGTGGAGCGTTGACCAGAATTTGTCCGAAGCACCAAGAGGTAAGAATCAAAAAAACCTTATTCGTTGATTGCATAGACAAGTGGAGAGTGGATATTTACTCGAGAGGAAATTCACTACGGAGAATTGAAGAGAAAGGCATGAGAACTCCCGAAGGTTGGAGTGTCGGAGCTCATCAGAACCGTCCATTGGAATAGGACGCGTGGTGGAGGATTCATCACTTTGAAGGATTGATACTCTGGAAGAAAGAACGTGAAGGAGTGTTGAATGCAAGTCACTTGAAGTGGAGTAAGAGACGAATATCGACCGTTGATCGGGGAAAAAACATGGAACTCAATCTGTAACTCTGGGTACGAAGCACTTTGGGAGAAAAGGATTTGGAGCATTCGAAACTCCTGAACGCTAAAGCCCGTAAGTGACTCTCAACCATTGGCTGTGAAAGGAGTGAGGACCGTAGATCTGGTCTGTGTGTGTTTGTGACTTTGGAGTTCGGGGGAATTGGTGAGCGGTGAGAGAAAACACCCAAAGCCCAAAGCTTCAAAGCGCCCTTTGAGTTGGCACCTGGGCACAACCCAAGGTCATATGAATAAAATGATCTAGCGAGGGGAGATAGCACCTTTTATTCAATTTATTCAAAGAGGCCAGGAAAGAACTAGTAGGTTTGACATAACTTGGACTTTGAAGGAAAGGGGACCTGTGTAAGTTGATTTGAAGTCTAGCAGAGGCCTGAAGAGTTGATATGAATACTTTATTCGAACGATCCTAGATTGGGAGGTTGAGCATCCCTGAGGAGAGAGAGGGGGTGTGCATCAAGTGGTATCAGAGATGACGTTTTTTCTATAGATCACAACAAAAAGAGAGAGGTGAAAAGAGATAGGTTGATAACATCACATGGTATCATAAGCGAAATTTTGCCTGTAGACAACAGGTGAAGAAAAACAAAGTGTTGATGCTCTATGAATGATTGCTTGCAAGGGAGTAGCAGTCAAGCAAACATCTAGGTGGGCTACAAGAGGAAGCTGAAGATGCTCTCAGTTGAAGAGTGATCAACAGAATTGCTAGGAGGGCAGGAAGACAATGAAGGCTACTGAAGGCCATAGGTGTGGTCAAATAGAAGACCACCCCTATAAATATAAAGAGCTCGAGAAGGTGAGAGAATAGATGTAAAATATGATGTTGAAGATGCAACAAGCAACATAAGGAGGTTGGATATATGAATGGCCCTTGAATAGGAAAGTAAAGTGGCATGTCCAAAAGTTGTTGGTCAGACGACAACAACAAGTGTTGAAAATTTGGTTGAGGCATGTTGAAAACCTCAGTGACACAGAGGAGGAGTTGGTTTGCATTTGTGAGCTAGAAGTTGGAAAAACCCTTAGAAATAAGAAAGGGATATCAGTTAAAGGTCTCATAAATGGCTAGGAGGGAAGAGATGGATTTTCAAATTTCTAAGTGGGCAATGAGATGAGATCAATTGCAAATCTCATAGACTTTCAAGAGGGAAACAATGAAAATTCATATTGCCAGGTGGAAAATGAGATGAGATCAGCTGAAGATCTCATAGACTTCTAGGAAGGTAGGGGATAAATCCTATATTTCCAAGAGGGAAAGAAAAGTCAAATGAGATTGTCTAAAAGTCTCAAGAGCTCAGATAAAAGTTCATATCAAAAAGGAAAGTTGACAGATGGAAGGGAGGCATAAGAAAGGACTCATATGTATGAAGATTCATGTGGGTTTGTAGACCATTTGAATGAAGATGGTGAGAATTTAAATTCTTCCACCATAAAAGAGGAAGATCAGAGGTGCATTCTGATCATTGGAGGAATCAAAATATTCCTGCTAAGCAACCAAGCAGAGGCTAGCATATGTGTTGCAGATGCAGCAGAAGAAGGATAAGGGGGATATGGAGAATATACTAAATTCTTCCCACATAGGAGAAGTAGAAGAGCATTCAATATAGTTTCTCAAAATTTTCAGCCAGGAAGCTGAACAAGATATGACTACAGATTTATACCCTGCGGCAGAAGAGGAAACATACAACATGGAATTTGTTGATATTTGGGAAGAATTTGAAGACATGGAGAAAAGGGTGAAAGTGAAAATAAGACACATCCAACAGGTTAATTTGGAGGAATATGGAGGAGAATTCCATTCTGAGGAGCAGTTGGAGGAAGCTGGGAGTGTGTTAGCAGAAGAACTAGAAGAATCCAATATGTCAGCAGAGATAGCTAAGCAGAAGCTTAGTGAGGGGATTGCAGGAAATGAACCCGTAGAGCAATGGAAAGATAATACCATGGGAGAGGAAGACAACATGGGAGATCAAGATCTACCTTTTGATTAGCAGAAGGAAGTGCAGTAGAGAAAATTGCATGGAGGGAGCTAACCAATAGACTAGCTCGAAAGAGAAATAAAAGAAATCAGGGAGCTAATGGTGAGATCAACAGAGGATACTTTCAAGAGAAGGACTCTAAACAATGGAGAACCTACAACAACAATAGGGAAGCAAAAAAAACAATAACACAGTGGAGGAGTAGGAGGACAACTCCAAGAAGAAGTTTGGGATCCATGAGGATTTCAATAGAACTAGGGAGCTCATGAATTTTTCGCAGCAGTGAAGTATGATGCAGGACCATCCTTCCACATTAGCAGATGTGCCAGCAAGAAAACACATAGGCATGCATTGGATAAAGGGAGAGGCACCAACCCTTTCATTTTTTAAAATTAAAATATGATCCTATACATATTTATGTTGTAAGGTTGAGTAAAGCTAAGCCATGCCTTTGTATAGGTATTGGATAGGGTCTCCTTAATGGTTGACGTAAGCAGGTCTAGATCTGATTCAGATCTAAATATTCATTCATGGTAATGAGATGTAGGGGTAAGGTGTCTTAAATGAGATACTGATGACACTAAGGCGATGGAGAGGATAAGCTCGAGGAGGCCCTCTTGTAAAAAGAGAGAAGTAGTAGAGATAGAGTAGAGAGAGACATACCCAATTGTGGTAGGAGTAGGAGTAGGAGTAGGAGAAAGAACTGAGACTCTATTGTAGTCCAATCTCTATACACATTTGTAAAGAGGCATTAATATTAATACAAAGAACACATTTTTTCCTACATATGACATCCATTTGTGTTATCTATGTTTAATGAATGATATATGTGTGTGTTTATATGCATGAGTATGTTTTTCATGGCTATGGGTGGAAACTTATGAGGCTTCTATAATTTTTTATTGTTTCTCTTCTTAAAAGCTTCAGTGCAAGGAGTGCACAGTTCCCACAAGGAGTGCAACGGCCGAGTCAAGTTTGACTATGAAGTTGAGGGGGAATAACTTGAAATTTTTCAGATATTTGGTGCAAGGAGTGCACATTTCCCGCAAGGAGAGCGCGGGCTGAGAGTGACTGACATGACTCTAAATCTCAGAAGAGATAGCGACTACAAGAGTTGCGTAGAAGGAACTTAGAAAACCTTCTAATTTTGAAAGATTGGAGGTGTCAAGAGGAGGCATTCAAGGTTCATATCACCTCAAAGTAGACAAGCTCAGCAGATACAACATTTCTAATAATTCCAGTGTAGTGACCAAGTGGTCAGGCTTGTAGAGGGAGGTCCAAATTCCGTAGCCTTTGAGTTATTTAAAATATCCCAAGATCGAGAGGGACTCATAGTAGCATGGAGGAGGAGCTGCAGGCACCGTTGGATCGGTGGCATGGAACGATGTGGACCATCGGTTAGGAGTCCAATTTAAGGAGGAGAACAAATCTCGTCCATAGGATTTGAGCGTGAAGCATCGACATTTGTCAGATCCAGGTAAAGTGCACGAACTCTAATATCTTTGTGTGCACAGGAGAAAAAAATCACCGAATTCTTGAAGTGATTAGGCCTCATCCATCATCTAGGGGGATAGGTGGTGAAAGATCTTAAACTTCATAGCATAAGCACTCTGGGAGTTTGCAGACAAGGAGAGAGTGAGATCGTCGAAGCTCCAAAGTCCGGAGTAGATCTTGGCTATTGGTCACCAAGACGTACGTGTCAACAGATCTGAAACTCTAGGGAATAACACTCTGGGAGATTTCATTTGTGGATTTTTAAAAACTACCAAATCTATGAAGAATGGAGTAGATCGAAACCATCCATTGTGAGGGACACATGGTGAGAAATCTGAAGGTTCGAAGGTTCAAAACTCTGATAAGAAGTAAGTGAACGAGGGTGAAGAAATATCGAAGGAAAAGGGAGTCGAAGATATATGTGGCCATTGATCCTTTGAGGACAGTTGTCGTTGGATCCTCCACTCCAGAGAAAAGTCACTTCAAAGGTTTTCGAGTGTGAAGGTGTAAGAAATTATGAAGGCCAAAGAGTTGAAGTGCATCAGATTCATCCATCGGTAGTGGACAGGTGTCAAAGGGTCTGCTACTTTAGAGGAGAGTCCCTCCAGAGGAAAGTGGGGTTGGAGGAGCCAGAACTCTCGAAGGCCATAGTGTCAGAGTTCATTTAAGCCTTTGGATTAAGAGGGACAGGTGTCGTAGGATGCCTCACTTTGGAGGTCGTACACTCCAGAGGAAAGTGAGGGAGGAGGTTTCAAACCTCCCAAATCTCGAACTTCTGAAGTAAATCGTGACCATCGATCTGAGAGGGACACGCATCAACAGATAGAGGTCTTCAGAAGGAAGGAGAAAGGGTAAAGAGGAGTGTTGATCGGAAGTCGTCCGAAGCACCAAGAGGTAAGAAGCAAAAAATCATTATTCGTTGATTGCATAGACACGTGGAGAGTGGATATTTACTCTAGAGGAAAGTCACTCTGGAGAATTGAGGAAAGTCACTCCGAATAATTGAGGAGAAAAGGAACGAGAACTCCTGAAGGCCGGAGTGTCGAAGTTCATCAGAACCCTCCATTGGAACAGGAAGTGTGGAAAAGTCCGTCACTTCAGAGGATTGATACTCCAGAAGAAAGAACGCAGACGAGCGTTGACTGCAAGTCTCCTGAAATGGAGTAAGGGATGGATATTGACTATAAAAGACGCGACCCTCGATCTATAACTCTGGGTATGGATAAATTTGGGAGAAAAGTATTTGGAGTGTTTGAAACTCCCAAATAAAGAAGTATCGAAGTGACACTCAGTCGTTGGCTGTGAAAGGAATCTGGAATGTAGATCTGGTCCATGTGTGTTCACAACTTTGAGGTTCAGGGGAATTGTTGAGCAACGAGAGAAAACACTCAAAGACCAAAGCTCCGAAGCGCCTTTGATTTGGCGCCTGGGCACAAAATGAGGTCATATGAAGGAAAGGATCTAGCGAGGGGAGCTAGCACCTATTATTCAATTTCTTCAAAGAGGCCAGGAAAGAGCCCACAAGATTGATAGAACCTACACTTTGAAGGAAAGGGGACCTATGTAAATTGGTTTGGGGTCTAGCGGAGGCCCGAAGATTTGATCTGACTCTTTGATTCGAATGATCCTAGACCGTGAGTTTGAGAAACCCCAAGGAAAGAGAGGGGGTGTGCATCAATTTGTTGATCAATGATTGCTCGAATTCATCGATTGATGCAGTCAAGAGGATTCTACATGACAGTTTTTTTATGACGGACATGGGTCTGCTACACTTCTTCCTTGTATTCAATATCAATCATGATGCATCAGGCATCAAACTATCTCATGCCAAGTATGCACAAGATCTCCTTGATAGATTTCACATGACATACTACCAGTCTTCTCCAATTCCTTTCCTATTAGGAGTCAAACTTGAGTATGGTATGGAGACTCCACTGGTTGACAACACATTGTATATACATCTAGTGGGGATCTTGTTGTATATCACACACTCCAAAACAAACCTCTCCTATGCAGTTGGCGTAGTTTGTAGGGTCATGTAGGAGCCGCATGAGATACATTGGAAGGATGAAAAGAATATCCTTTGATACGTACATGGAACCATCACCTTTGGGATTCATTATGTGATAGACTCTACATTAGATCTCATCAGGTTTACTGATTCTGAATGGGATGGAAATAACACTGATCGCAATTCGACATCTGGTTACTCACTTAGTCTTTGTTCTGGGCCTATCTGTTGGTCGAGTAAGAAGTAGGATTCCATTTCTCTATCTTCAGTCGAGGTAGAGTACAGAGGGGTAGTTAACATAACCATTCAAGCTATGTGGCTACATAATTTTCTCACTGAGTTGGGCATTCAGTTCAATCGGTCGATTGTCATTTGGTTTGATAACCAGAGCACTCTGAAGTTCTACAGAGATCTAGTTCAGAGGCATCAAACGAATCACATCGAAATCCACATGCACTACATCCAGGAATTAGTACACGAGGGGATAATCGACCTACACTTCTGTCCTTCAGCAGAACAAATGACATACATCTTCACCAATACCTTCACTGAGTAGAATTTCCATTCTTTATGCAATTGTCTTGGAGTGAAGGACATAGTTGCCTAGAACCTGTAGTTCTTATTTTTTACATACTTTTTACCTTGAGGGGGATTTTTTCCCATGAGGTTTTCCCTCTTTCCTAACTTTATTTCAGTGTATATTTTGAATTTGGGTACCTAACATGGCCTCGTTCCTGGGACCCATTCTTTATTTTCACCATAGTGATGTTCAGGGGGGTGTTGGAGTTACTTCACACACACCTAGGATTTATTTTTCCTAAGATTTTTCCTTGTTTATTAGTCATAATTATTCATTATCCAGTCTCATATATTTTAGGGGAGAATATTCCACCTGGAGAATATTCCTTTCAGTTAACACTTCAGTTTGACTAGTTTAGGTTGAGTCTAGATGTTGCATTGGTTTTGTCACCATGAAACATTGGGATCATCACCATGCTAATGCACACTTTCCATGGGATCATCACCAGACTGGCACATTACCCTTGATTCCTTGATCTACTCCTCACCACACTCTGTTCAGTAAGTTAACTAAAGACTGGTTGACTAGTTAACTTAGCTAGGTGGTAGTTCACTCTTGTAGCTTCCTGAGATACTAGACTAGGTGGAAGTTCACTCCTGTAACTACTGGTGTGTGTCCAAATCACTCTATACCACCACTATGGCACATTGGTTCTCCTCCAGTTTTCAGTCATTGAGTTATACAGAGTATATCATGTGTAAATTATTCATTATTCATTACGGTCAATGAGAATTCTTCCATTCTTTTTCTCCTTCTATTTCTTTCTCAATTTCTCTCTGCAAATGTGTGTAGTATTTTATAGCTAGATATATTATGTGCAGGTTCAACACATTTAAAAAATTCCATGAAACTATACTGAATGTATTAAAATAAATAACTTTTCTCATAATTGTTACTGGAATGCAGGGTCCCATATTCTAATATTTATGATAAATGAAAATTAACTACTTTAAATTTTGTGGTATACATACTCCTATATTAATCTCATTTTGTAGCTAACCATAAATACTTAATTAAAATGAATATATATTTGGTAGAGTAAGACACATATCTATACCAAACTTTTCGGAAACAAATGGAACAACCACATTCCACCCAACCGTAGATACAGAACAACCAAGCTACTTGTCTTAATCACCCCCTAATCTGAACATGACTCCATAACGGTGAAATGAGCTCCACTTCTTAGCCATTGTACTTATGTACAATTTAGAAAATTAGTTTCCTAACACAATGAGTGCTCACACAACAAATGCTTAATTTACAAAACATATTAAACGACGTCCTTCCTCCCACATATGTTGTATATATTATTTTTCCTTTTCCTAAGAATTTTCTTCAATTATTTCCCACCTTGGAAATTCACATATTTATAAATCATTGATTTTTAGGGGCTTCTAGTGACAAAAATCCACTTCTAACACTTTTTAAAATCAACTTTAAGTTAACTCAAACATGTTCCCCACTCATGGAGTCATAGTCAACTATTTTTAACCTAGTTGTTCCATCTGTTTCTTGCATTAAATATATTAAAAAAAAATTTCTCTTACATCTATCCATCAGAGAGGATATATGGAAAGTAAAAATCTTTCTCAATAGTAAAAAATGTAACAGTTAAATGTCTTAATAATACTAAATATGAATTTCCATAAATGGAAATTATTTTCAAAAATAAAATGTTTTAATTCTTGAGGATATTACATCCTCTCCCCCTTAAGTATAACAATGTCGTTAGTGTTAGTATTTCCTTCCATTCATCACTTGGAACAGAGTTGGATATCATTTCATCATTTCATCTTCGAGCTCTCAAGTAACCTCTTTAGGGCTAAAGTGCTTCCATTCCACCTTTACCTGGGTGATGGCTTTATTCCAAAGAACTATTTATTTCATGTCTAGAATGCATAAAGGTTTTGCTTGTAAATCTCCTTCTGGTTCCCCCTACACCATGTTTCAATCAATCATGTGAGTAGCATCCTGCATTTATTTTTTCAATAATGAAACATGAAAAACATTATGAATTTTTAAATTAGGAGGGAGTGCTATTTGGTATGCCACTAGTCCTATTCGAGTTAAGACTTCGTATGGACCAAAAAACCTTGGTGCCAACTTGGAACAATTTCCTATCTTTAATGAGCTCCTTCTTGCTTTGAATTTAAGGTATATGTGTTCTCCAATGTTAAATTCTTGATGCCTTATTTTATGATCTAAATAGATTTTATGTCGATCTTGCACAACCTTTAAATTATGTTGTACCTTTTTTACCATATGTTCCATTTCTTGGAGAATTTATGGTCCAACCATTATTTTGTCGATTGGACTATCCCAACTAATCGAAGTTGTACATTTTCTTTCATATAAAACTGCGAATGGACTAATTTTTTCCGATGCTTGATAAGCATGATTTTATGCGAATTAGACTAACTGTAGGTACTCTTCCCACTTAGTTGGTTTCGTTCTTACATACATTCATAACATATCTTCAATAATATGATTTGTACATTCTATCTTTCCACGCATTTGTGGATGATAACTTGTACTGAAATTCAAATTAATTTCCAAACTTGTAAACATTTCTTTCAAAAAAATTGATGTAAATTTGACATCTCTATCTGAAATAACCACTTGAGGAATTCCATGCAATCTCAATATTTATTTCATAAAAAATTCAACGATGTTAATAGCTTTGTAGGTAGATTTCACAGGTATGAAGTGATAACATTTACTCAATTTATCAATTACTACCATAATTAAATTATTTTTCTTTGAGTTTTAGGCAAACCTGTGATGAAATCCACCGAAATAATTTCCCATTTCCATTCTGGTATAGGTAAAGGTTGTAATAAACCTGTTGGATGTTGATGTTCAACTTTTACCTGTTGACAATTTAAGCATTTAGCTAAGTATTCAGTTGTTTCATATTTCACATCAGGCCAATTAAAACAATTTCTTAGGGATGCTATCATTTTTTGATATCGAGGATGACCTGAATAGGTATTTTTATGCAACTCATTCAAGATTATCCACTTCAAATCAACATAATTTGGTACATATAATTGGTTTTTGAACTTTAATAATCCATTTTTGTGGATACTGAAATATGTACTATTCAAGTTCCCTTCATTTTTCTACAATTGTTCCATTGTTTTGATGTATTTTGTATCATTTATGCTTGTAGATTTAATTTTATCCTCAATATCACTTTTCGTTTTGTTGATAATAATTTCATAAAACTTATTAGTTCTTCGACTTAGTGCATTTGTGACTTTATTCTCCTTTCCTTTGATGTGTTGAAGTTAGAAATCAAACTCGCTTAAAAAGGCCAACCACCTTGGTTGTCATGCATTGAGATCTTGTTGAGTAAACAAATGTTTTACACCATTGTTATCTATTAATAATAGAAATTTTCTTCCCATTAAATGATGCCACCACATTTTTAGTGCATGAATTACAACTACTAATTCCAGATCATGAGTTAAGTATTTTCTTTCACGTTCCTTTAATCTACGAGATTAATATCAAATTATGTGTCTGTCTTGTGAAAGTAATCCACCTAATACTTCTTTAATTGCATCTACACAAACAGTAAAATATTTATAAGGGTCAACCACTTTAAGGATTGGTTTTGTAATTAATAAACCTTTCAATTTATCAAAATTGTCCTTGCATTTTTGAGATCAAATAAATTTTGTTCCTTTTTTCTATAGTGATGTAATAGGGTAGGAAATTTTGGAAAATCCTTCGATAAACCTTCAGTAATAATCGGTAACCCCCATGAATGATTATGTTGCTACTACATTTTTATGTATTAAAGGACATTCCATAATAGCTTTAATCTTTTTGGGGTCTATGACAATACCATCTTCTGATATCACATGTCCCAAGTATTGTATCTTTCTTTGATAGAAGTAACATTTATCAAACATAGCATATAATTTATTCTCTATTAGAGTCTTTAATACTATTTTCAAATGTTGTTCATGTTCTTCTTCATACTTTGAATAGATTAGAATATCGTCGATAAAGATCAATACGAATTTATCCAAATACTGAATGAATATATTGTTCATTAAACACATGAAAGTGGTTGGTGTGTTAATAAGTCCAAAAGTTATTACTACAAATTCGTAATGACCATTATGTGTCCCAAACGTTGTTTTATTTACATATTTGTCTTTTAGTCTGATTTGATGATAACCTGACCTTAAATCCAATTTAGAGAATATTTTTTCTCCTCCAACTTGATCGAATAAGTCATTAATCCTGGGTAGAGGGTACTTTTTTTTAATCTTCATTTTATTCAATTGACTATAGTCAATACTTAATCTTAGCGTTCCATCTTTCTTTTTGATAAATAATAATGGTGCTCCCGTGGAGAGACACTTGGTCTAATATATCATTTATCTAATAGTTCATGTAGTTGAAATTTTAGTTATGTTAACTCATGAATAGTCATCATGTAAGGTGCCTTTGACACTATAACATCCTCAAATTTTAGAAAAATAAATTCTAAGTTGAATTTATAAATAAATTTCCATTTTTGGAAAATTTGGATTTGGAAATAATTTACCATTTATGGAAAATCCAAATTTGGAATTTTGGATTATGTAATTAATTATTTGATGACTGTTGGGAAAATATTTGACTTGACCAACTGTCCTCTTTTATTTGACACATGTATGATACAAACTTTTAATAAATTAAATGTTGTAAGACAAATGGAATAGCCAGGTTAAAAATAGTTGATCATGATAGCATGAGTAGGGAATAGGTTTCAGTTACCTCAGAGCTGATTTTTACAAGTGGAAGAAGTTGAATTTGACCACTAGCAGCCCCTAAAAATCAGGTATTTGTAAAGCTGTGAATTTCCCAAGGAGGGAAAGGAATGGAAATACCTAGACACAAGAATATATACAACATATGTGGGAGGCATGACACTACTTAGTATGTTGAGGAATTGAGAATTGTTTGATGTTATGAGCACTTGTAGTGTGAGGAAAATTGTTTTTCTAATCTATTGATGGTGACTATAGCTAAGGAGGATAATTCAGTTCTCCCTTATGGACTCATGGTCAGGATAGGGGGTGATCAAGACAAGTGATTATGGTTGTTATATTCTACGGTTGGGTGGAGCCTAGCTATTCCATTTGTTTCCCAACATCACCTTTTTCATATATGTATTTCATTTGTGTATTTAAATGTTTTATGCTATGCTAATGATGTTTATTATTGATGTTATGTAGTTGATGCCATATCTTATGTTATTATACTTAGAAACAAAATCTGTTTGAAAAGAATTGTATAGCCATATTAGTTGATATGGGATTCCATTGTGTAAAATAGTTGTAGTAATATGTTATTAACAATTTAGTTTATATATATATATATATATATATCTATATATATATATATATATATATATAATAAAACTGCCTTATATTTTCTATTGTTATGTTGAATAAAAGAATAATCGTCCCAATACATATTTTGTCAATTATGAAAGAAAGACATCTGATACACTAGAGCACATGTCACTTGACAAAAATATATATGCACATTTATTATAGTCAATATATTGAAGACCAAATGTTACATTTTGAGTTCTTTAAACACTAGAACTCCATAGCTAGTATAAACAGAGACTTAAAAGTACTATTTGAACTATCTGCAAGTGCACATGGATTGGCAAAGTAAAATTGGAACTCGAATACCTTTTGTGGACGGTCAATCTTCTTCACCAAGTGAACTTATTTTTATTTCAACACGCAAAGGAGTAACACAATAATATTAGTATCTTATTTTAGTACAATACATTAAAGATTAATAAAAATGATAGAGTCAAAACATATTTATCTGAAATCTTAATTGATCATTATAGAGTCAGTGATGCTTTGTGAAGTATTCGATCCATGATCTAGGAAGGGGAGTAGGTGTGTAATCCATATGATGGGTTCACTCGCAAGACAAAGGGATCCATCATCAATTTATATACATGCAAGGTAACAATGGAATTTTAGCCGATTTCAATATGTTCGTACATAAGAAACTTTAGTTTTTCCCCATTAATTTTTTTTTTTAATTTGTGAAATTTGGGGTACATTACATATGGTATCAGAGCTATAGTTTACAGCACTTGGACCTCAGGGAAACACCCTAATTTTATTCTATTTCCTTGAAAGAAAATCTAACAAACACATTTACTATTACAAACAGAAAAACAATTTGTTTATTGTGAAAATGTCAGCACATAATGAAGAAGGAGATAGACCTGAAGGGAATCCAAACCAAGAACTTCCTAGAGACCCAGGAAATAACAGTGAAGGGATTTCAACCACTCAAGTATTGGAAACGATGTGAAACCTCATCATGGAATTACAAGGATTTAAACGAGATAACATAAAGATGAAGAAAGAATAGGAAGACCAGTTAGAAATAAATGAAATGATGCTATGTAGTATAGTAACAAATAAGATTCCAAAAGACAATGAAAAAGAGGAAGAGGTCAGAAAATTCCTCTAAGAAATATGGTCATGAAACAGAAAAAGAGGATAGTTCCTCTGAAGACACCCACCTGACAGAAAACAAAGCATCTATAGGAAGAAAAAGAAAACAAGTGGACCACCTGGAAGGTGAATTCAAGAAAATAAAACCTTCCATCTTCGATGGAGAATCAAATACTGGTGAGCAGGCTGAAGCATGGTTACTAGATATAAAGAAATACTTCCAAATTTATAATTATTCTAGTAATATGAAAGTCATAATGGCCATTTGCAACTTAAAGGGAAAATCTAGTATCTGGTGTCAAGACCTAAAATTAGCCAAGGGATTGAAAGAAAAACTAATAGAATTGTCAAAATTAAAAAAATATTTCAAGAAGCAATACTTATCAAAAAGTTATAATGAAAGAAAAACTAAGGAATTTTACGAACTACGACTAGGACAAATGGCCATGGACAATCTGATAAATAAATTTCTAGATCTGTTGAGGTCTGTACCATACATCAAAGAGGACAAAGTAAATATGCAAAGGTTATTGAGTTCTATACCACAGTCATACAAGGACATAATTTAATTTGAAAATCCGAAGTCTTTAAATGAAGTGTTTAGAAAGGCTCGAACGTGCTATGATCAGTACAAATAGAGATCTGAAATCCCTAATGCATGGAAAGAAAAGAAACAATATAGAATGAATCAACATAATAAAGTCTTCCAACTATTCCCTTTCTATAACACAGTGAAAGGTTTCCCAAGGAAGTATTATCATTCTAATACACATAATGATCAAGGGGGAAATAGACTAGTTAATCTAGGAGTCAATAAAGTTGGGGACAGTCCTAGAGAACCATTGAAGTGTTGGGAGTGTGGAGAACCCCACTCGAGGAGAAATTTCCCACGCTTAAATCCCACAATGAGAACGTCAGTCCATAACCTTCAAGAGGCTTCAACAGTTGGATACATTGGTAGAAGCGTGCATAAAATCAATGCATCTCTGGATGGTAGACATGAAGATCATCAATCCACTATTGTGGAAGTTGAAGGTAAAATTCATTCCCACAATGTTTCTATACTAATTGATCTAGGAGCTATCTTGAGTTATATTATTCCATCTTTAGTTGAATTGAACAAGTTAAGGAATGTAAAGAATGATAAGTCGTGATTAGTACAGTTAGCAACATCAACCAAAAGAAAGGTAAGATATTTTATTTATGATTGTGAAATGAACATATATTGTCAAAGTACAAAGTTAAATATGAACTTATTACCTTTGGGGTATTACGATATAATCATTGGGATGGACTGGTTAGAGAAACATAAAGTCATATTAAATTGTTACGAAAAGTCATCTGTGTATAAAGATGAAAATAACACAGTTAGAACAGTACAAGGAATCACAAAACCAGTTTCTGTTAGGCAACTATCAATGATTTAATTTAAGAAATGCATGAACAAAGGTTGTAAACTTTATGCTAGACAAGTAACTAATCTCCTAAGGGAAGAAAGAAAACCGAGTTTAGAAGAATTTGTAGTCCTAACTAGGTTCAGAGATGTATTTGTAGATGAAATACCAGAACTACCTCCAAGGGGAGAGATATATTTCTCTATCGATCTACTACCTAGATCTTCCCCAGTATCCAAGGCACCTTATAAAATGAGTCTACTCGAATTAACAGAACTGAAAATTCAGTTACAAGAACTGTTAGATAAAGAATATATCATACCAAGTGTTTCACCTTGGGGAGAACCAGTTTTATTTGTTAAGAAGAAAGATGGAACTTTGAGACTATGTATTGACTATCGACAAATGAATTAAATGAATATTAAGAATAATTATTCATTACCTAGAATTAACGATCTCTTTGACCAGGTTGGAGGAGCAAAGATATTCTCTAAGTTAGGTTTAAGGTTTGTTTATCACCAAGTCATAATAAAGGACGAAGATATAAATAAAACAACATTTAGAACATGCTAGGGACACTATGAGTTTGTTGTAATTCCATTCAGGTTTACTAATGCACCAACAACCTTTATGTGCTTGATGAATAGTATATTCAACCAATATCTAGATAAATGTGTGTTGGTTTTTATCAATGATATTCTAGTTTACTCAAAAACAGAAGAAGAACATGACGCACATGTGAAAATAATATCGCAAACCTTAAGATAACATAAGTTGTATGCTAAGTTTGATAAGTGTGACTTCTACCAAAGAAATATACAATATTTCAAAAAAGTAATATCTGAATATGGCATTGCAATTGACCTAGGAAATATAAAAGGCATTATGGAATGGCCTATCGCTAAGGATGTAGAAGACATACAATCATTTATGGGAATTACCAATTATTACTGTATATTTATCGAAGGATTTTCTAGGATCGCATATCCAAATACATCACTACAAAACAAGGGAATAAAATTGGTTTTGTCACAAAAGTGTCAAGACAACTTTGATAAACTAAAAATCTTGTTAACTATAGAACCTATCCTTGAGGTAGAAAATCCCGATAAAGATTTTACAGTTTTTGTGATGCAAGAAAAAGAGGGATTAGGAGGTGTGGTAACAAAAGATGGACACATCATCTGTTATGAATCACATAAACTGAAAGAACATGAACAAAATTATGTGACTCATGATTTAGAATTAATAGTCGTAATTCATGCATTAAAAATGTGACAACATTATTTAATGGGAAGAAAATTTATGTTACTAACCGACAACAGTGGTGTAAAGTATTTGTTCAATCAACCAGATATCAATGCAAGGAAAGCAAGATGGTTGGCCTTTTTAAGTGAGTTTGATTTTGAGGTATGACACATCAAAGGTAAGGAAAACAAATTTACAGATGCACTAAGTCAGAGGACTATAGGACTCTATGAAATAAGTATCAACAAAGTAGAAAACGATATCGAACAGAGAATAAAATATGCAAGAAGTATTGACGAAGATTAAATCAAAACAACAACATAATTGAAAGGAAATGCAGCAAAACTAAACAGAATAGATCTGAGTATCGATAAAAATGGACTGTTAAGGTTCAAGAATTGGCTTCATGTACCTAACTTGGTTGATTTAAAGACAACAATTCTTGACGAACTACACAAAAATCTGTATTATGGTCACCTCATATACTAGAAAACGATAATAGCCTTAAGAAAAATTTTTATTGGCCTAACATGAAGAATGAAACCATTGAGTATTTGTCCAAATGTTTAGATTGTCAATAGGTAAAGACTGAACATCAACATCCAACAGGTCTGTTACAACCTCTGCCTATACCAGAATGGAAATGGGAGATTATCTCGATGGACTTCATCACAGTTTTTCCTAAGACTCAAAGAAAAAATGACTCGATTATGGTAGTGATTGATAAACTAAGAAAATATGCACATTTTATACCTATGAAATCTACTTACAAAGCAAGTAATATCGCTGAAATTTTTATGAAACAAATATTTAGATTACATGGAATTCCTAAGATGGTGATTTCCAATAGAGATGTCAAATTTACATCAAAATTTTGGAAATAATTGTTTGTAGATTTCGATACTAACCTGAATTTCAACACAAGATACCATCCACAAATGGACGAGCAAACAGAACGAAAAAAAATGGATTATCGAAGACATGTTGCAAATGTACATAAGAAAAAAACCAACTAAGTAGGAGGATTACCTACACTTAGTTGAGTTTTCTTACACTAACAATTATCGGACATCAAATAAGATGAGTCCCTTCGAAGTATTATATGGGAGGAAATGCACAACCTCAATTAGTTGGGATAATTGAGTTGACAATATTATGGTGGGGCTGAAAATGCTCCAAGAAATGGAGAGAAAAGTAAAAAGGGTACAACAAAACTTTAAAGAGGCCCAAGAACGACAGAAACGTTATGCAGATCTCAAAAGAAGACATCGAGAATTTAAAATTGGGGAACATGTATATATAAAAGTGAAAGTGATAAGGATCTATCTAAATATAGGAAATTGTTCCAAGTAGGCACCAAGGTTTTGTGGCCCCTTCCATATTTTAACTCGAATCGGACTCATGGCGTACCAACTAGCACTTCCTGCAAATTTAAAAGTTCATAATGTTTTTCATGTTTCATTACTAAAAATATATATTCATGATCCTACTCACATCATTGATTGGAACATGGTGCAGGTGTAACCATAAGGCGAGTTCCAAGAGGAACCTCTACGTATTCTGGACAGGAAAGAAACAATACTTTGGAACAGAGCCATCACCTTGGTAAAAGTGCAATGGAAGCACTTTAGTCCATAGGAGTCCAATTGGGAATTGGAGGAAGATATGTTGAAATATTATCCAATCCTATTCTGAGAGATGAATGAACACCGAGGACAGTGGTTTAGTTAAGGGGGAGAGGATGTCACATCCTCAAATTTTAGAGAAATAAATTCTAAGTTGAATTTAGAAATAAATTTTCATTTTTGGAAAATTTGGATTTGGAAATAATTTGCCATTTATGGAAAATCCGAATTTGGAATTTTTTTTTATGTAATTAATTATTTGATGACTATTGGGAAAATATTTGACTTGCCCAACTTTCCTCTTTTATTGGATACATGTATGAGACAAACTTTTAATAAATTAAATGTTGGAAGAAAAATGGAACAACCAGGTTAAAAATAGTTGACCATGACTCCATGAGTGGGGAACGGGTTTGAGTTACCTTAGAGATGATTTTTACAAGTGGAGGAAGTTGAATTTGACCACTAGCAGCCCATAAAAATCATGGATTCGTAAACCTGCAAATTTCCCAAGGAGGGAAAGGATTGGAAAGACCTAGGCAGATGAATATATACAACATATGTGGGAGGAAGGATGTTTCTTAGTATGTTGAGGAATTGAGATTTGTTTGTTGTTATGAGCACTTGTAGTGTCAGACAACACATTTTTCTGATCTATTTATGGTGACTATAGCTAAGGAGGATAATTCAGTTCATCCTTATGGACTCATGGTCAAGCTAGGGGTGATCAAGGCAAGTGATTGTGTTTTTTTTTGTTCTATGGTTGGGTGGAACGTGGTTCTTCCATTTGTTTCCCTGCATTGTATTTTTTAGATATGTATTTGAGATGTGTATTTAAATTTTGATTCTATGCTAATGATGTTTTATTATTGATGATATATAGTTGATGCCATATCTTATGTTATTATACTTAGAAACAAAATTTGTTTGAAACTAACTTTATAGCCATATTAGT